>WYDE02161528.1:0-11049 GCA_009867175.2 Adela reaumurella | reverse complement strand
TCGGGTCACAGTTACCGACCTTACTGCACACACTAACTCCTCACCACCTTCAACTAAGGTGTTCTAACCAACCTCGAGATTCGAGAATGTTCTACCGCGTGATTTCGCGACCAACGTATCACATACGTAACTCTCGACGCAAACACAAAGCGGAGACTGACTGCGCGCCGACCGACTCGGTGAGGTAAGGTCTGTCCCGCGCGCGCCCGCTCGCCCCTCCGCCTGACCGTCTGCCCAGCTGCCAGCAAGAAGCGCGTAGGTACTGCCGAAAGGCGAGTAGGCACGATCGACAGAGACGCGCGCTTTAAACCGAACAGGCCCTTTGAATTTAAATTTGGTTTTTTCTCGCGCCTCCTCCCTAATGTAAATAGTATATCCTACCTGCGCCTCCTTCGGTGGGTGGAGTTATTTGTTCTCACGCCCGAGGACCCATTCCTCTACGGCTATTATTCGTTTATTTATTATTTCGTGCACTTTGTGCAATTGTTGACTATGTTCACTTACGTAGTTAGACGTAATCTGTTCTTTAAATGGTGCCATGGTTATGAGTGCATTTCCGAAGTGCACTTCGAAGGGTTTACGGTTTATCGTACTATGTATAGTGTTATTGTATCCTAAAGTGGTGAGCGATATATATAAGTGTACTTATATATTTACTTTCAGCTTGGTTAAAGCGTAAAATTTGTAAAAGGATCGAGTTTAGTCTCTCGAAATCTCCCTTAGAATTATGGTGTGTTGGGGTGGTAAAGTGCACGTGTACTCGGTGCGTTTTGAGTAGGTCGCTTATCAGGTCGCTTTTAAAAGCGCCACCCTGGTCAGCTGTTTTCTTTTCCAGGGGGCCGAACCTGCTGAACACTCATTAGGGTGTCGTCCACGTCTATCGCGTTTTCGTGTTCCATTTCTTCGGACGTTGCGAATTTGGAGAATTTATCAATCATAGTTAGGAATTTTTTGCTTGGATACGTGAACGTGTCCATGTGCCATTGCAGAGTGGGTTTAGTAAGTGTTTCGGTTAGTTCGAGCGATGTAGTCTCTGGGTGGGTGTCTGTTATATTTTGCGCGCATGCACTCTTCGCACCTACTTACATATACTTGATCATTATTTTTAGATTGGGCCAATATAGTGTGGTTTTATTTCTGCTGACATAGCGTCTACGCCGCGGTGCCTGTTAAAGTACAAATGTGTTTGCCGAATAATCTCTAGTTGTTCTTCCTTGTCGTGCATTTCCTCTTATTCTTTTGTGTACCTAATCAGTGTCAGTGAGCATTTATCTGTGTGTCTCCTGTATGCTTCTGATATCTCCATGTATTCTAATACGCCATCTATTACAATGGCGTACTTGCTCTTTCCCAAGTATTTCTTTGCAAATTCTTAAAATTGTCTTGCGACGACGTGAAATAGAGGTAGTGGTCGTTACATTTTTGTTCATGCTTACTTGCTGTAGAGGGGTATAGGAAAATGCGATTCATGCACCGATGTGGGTATTCGTGACGCGACGGGATTCCGCCCTCACTGTCGTCTGCGTTAGAGTGGACCGTCGTCGCGATGCTACTAAACTAATGTCGTCATCTACCGGTTCGTTATCTAAACTGGCATATTCTGCTATCATGGATTCGTTCTCGATCAAGTTAAGCTCGAAGCGAGACATGGCGTATGCTACGTAATTAGTTGCGCCTTTCCTGTGTGATATTTCGTAGTCAAATACCTGTAGGCGTAAGCGCTATCGGGTGAGTTTTGCGTTAGCGTCTTTAAGTTTTGCCAGCGAGGTCAGTGCTGCTTGATGGTCAATTTCCAATTTTAAGTGTCTCTCTTAGATGTGTAGGCGGAACTGTTGCAATGCCCATGTGCATTACAAAACGCATGTTGGCGATGCGCCAAGAAAACTTTAACTAATTTTTTATTCACCGGCCTCAACCGCTCCGTGCCTCTTCTACAAGAAGGCAGGCCAGGCCCTGGCTATATGATCGCTTCGATAACTTGGCTAAGTACACTAACAACCAAATAAACAGAACTCGCAACTTCTCGTGGGCGCGGACGAAGCTCCTTTGAAGGCCGTCCCCGCTTCTTGAGTTTCTCTATAGCCACATAAGACAGGGCACACCCAGAGCGTCTAATGGTTTCTCAAACCGGTTTTGAGCCGCGTATTTTATGACACCGAAAAAGGCCGATCCGCGGCCGTCACCACGACGAAAACTATTACTCCCGTACAAACGTATACCTCAGGGGAATGTCTTTATCTACAAAAGCTCGGAGTTACCGATAGAGAATTTCAGATACACTTTTTTCTCCGAGGTTCCTTCCTTTCGAATTCACAAAATTCATATATTTAAAAACAAAAACTCAGACATCAAATTCAAATAGTTTGAACCGAAAAACGCGCGCTGCCTGCCGGAATTACTGTCACTAGTCTATGAACATTCTATCCTAAACAGTCATATGTGACTGCTAATAATTCCCGTTTCGGTGGCATTGTACTTGCTCTCTGTGTCAGATAAGGTGCGTGAGATATACGCTACAGGTCGATCTTCTTGGGTTAACACCGCGCCTAGGGCCTTATCGCTCACATCGGTAGTTATGGTGATTTTATTGTTAAAGTCGCTAAAGTAACGGCGGGTTGGAGAGGATTTCTTTACAAGTTTCGAAGGCTTCTATGTATCACGGAATGAACTTGATGGACGCCTTTTTTTTGTACACTCTGTCAATGGTTTCGCGATTGAGCTTAGGTTATAAATGAACTTACGGTAATAGGACACCTTTCCCAAGAATGATTTTATTTGCTTTTGCGTTTTGGGTATATGGTAGTGTTTAATAGCTTCAACCGTTTTGGGATTCTGTCTAATTCCATCTCCATTTAGGATGTGATCGAGAGATTCTATCACTCCCTTTATAAATTCGCATTTGTTTAGGGAAATTTTTAGGTTCGCTTGTCTGCGTGTCGAACACGGTTCGTAGACGTTCGTAGTGCTCTTCGCGCGTTAATGAGTACACGATAATCCAGGTACACGAGGCAAATTCTGCCGATGTGTTCTTTCAGAACATTGTTCTTTAATCGCTGAACGGAGGAGGGTGCGTTTTTTAGACCGACGGGCATGCGGAGGAATTCGCAATGCCCGTCTGGTATCTCGAAGACAGGAGGTGCATTCGATGTTTGGGGCTCCATCAATATTTGGTGGTAACCTCTGGTCAGGTCTATGGTCGTGAAGTTACATTGCCAATGAGTAGGGAGAATATTTCTTTAATATTGGCTAAGGGGAACCGGTTGCTTCGAGTCTACCAATTTACCCTGCGATAATCTAAGACCATGCGAAATTTAATGGTTCTATTTTTGTCCGGTTTTCTCTCTATTAGATGTACTGGGCTAGTCCAAGCGGAATCGCTATGTCTCATGATACCATTTTTAAGCATTTCGCTTACCTGTCTCCTTACGTCCTCCCTGTAACAATCGGTAATGGGCGAGCCTTCTGATAAACTGGTTCGGGTGTAATAGTTTTATCTCGTGTTTCATATTGGAGGTATGCGTTTGCGACACGTCTTCGGAAAAGAGGTAAATTTTTTCTTCGATTATTGCGGCTAGCGTGTCAGCCTCTGTGAAATTTAGGTCAATGATTTTGGTGGGTGAATGGTGCTATTTTTGGAGGTCATTATATCGGCTTTCATTAGCTTCAACATGTCCATTCCTATTAATACGTTAGAATTATTACTAAAACCGAAAATATGGCAGGTCATGGTCGTCGCCGAACATTTTCTACAGAATGGGGTGCGAATTACGCCTTGATCCGTGGTGATCTTATGGGCAGTTCTAGCTGAAAATGGTTCTTCGCTATATTTGCAATCGGAAAACAGTCTTGCATATGTATTGTGGTTCATAAATGATCCTTTCGAGACGGTGTCTATTAAGATTTTAAGCTGTATTTTTTGTTTTCTATGTATGGGAGGCTGATAGCGTCGGTGTTTAGTAATTTATTTATGGGCGCTCGTGTTCTCCTTGTGTCGTGCAAAAATCCTAATCTAATTCGTCTACCTCAAACACAGAGGTACTCGGTGGCGGGGTCATCCGCGGCGTCTTCGTGATTAAACAGTTCGTATGAGATAAATCCTCTACCTAAGTCCACGGCCGGACCTTCGGATGGGCGTTGGAATTGTGGGCTCGCTACCTGATTCGTCGACCGAATCGAAACGTCGCGCGACGTTTGGTTATTTAGCCAATTTGGTCGTTTAGCGGGACTTATTGTGGAATGTTGTCCAGGCGGGTAGGCCTGCCTCTGTTGATAGTTGGGGCGTGCCGCGCTATTGAGACCGTTCTGGGGATACGTGTTACGATAAGCGCTCTGCATCGCAGTCCTGTTGTGTTGTCCTCCCGATCCCTCCCGTTCTGGGGATACGTGTTACGATAAGCGCTCTGCATCGCAGTCCTGTTGTGTTGTCCTCCCGATCCCTCCCGTGACCAGCGTCATGGCGGTTGGCGCACAAAGCGGGGTGGTGCCTACTGCTGCAGTGGGGACAAGGGCGAGATTGGGGACAATGCCGCTGTAGGTGTCTCCGTAGACACCCAAAGCACCAGCGGCGGCTCAGCGCGATTTCTCGGCGAGCTGACACCGCCAGCTTCATCATGGCGAATACTTTCTCCGTAGGGTGCTGAGACCCCTTACAATATCCACAGCGGAGTTCGGTGACAGCCGCTCAAATACGCGGAGACTGTCGTCTGGCAGCCTCCGGTTTTCGAGTCAGGCCCGAAGGTCCTGGCTGCCTCGAGCAATGGCCGGACTGTGCATTGTCCGACCGTCGGCATTCCTCCTCGAGGATCTCGACCAATTCCTCAAACTTGGGAAGATGGGTGGAATCGCTGCCGCCGTACCTTTCCTCGAAGCGGTTGCGCATATCGCGTGGCAGCTTCATCAGCACGACATAGAAGAGAAGGTACGACCACATCTCCACTGGCTGTTCCAGTCTGGCCAAAGAATTAGTGGCCACCAGGAGTGGTTTGAGCAGTAGGGTGCGAGTGCTCGCCCCGCTCCCCAAGACTGGCAGAGCCAATATCTGCTCTATGTGAGCATCCACCAGACAAACGAGATTGTGATATCTCCGCGCGAGAGGTCGCGCGCAATGGTGTAGCTGTCGTCGAACAGCGTGAGGTGCTGGATGAGCTCACGTGGCTCCCCCATCAGAGTAGACATCAAGTAAGCCTCTTTTTGGGTGCCGGACAGGTCCGTCCTGCCGTGCACCAGGCTTTCAAATAGGCCTCTAAAGGCTATCTCTCAATCAAAGGTGGCTAGTGTCAGAGTGGGCAGTCGACTTACAACGGCCGCTGGGGCGGTTGTAAGGACAGCGGCATTCGCATTAGATTCTCCCCGCTCACGGGAGCGGAGAATGGTACACGCTTTCTCGGTGATAGCCTTCAGGAGGTCGTAGACCTGGGCCAAGTCGGCCTCCAAACGTTTGAGGGTCTCTCTATACTCTTCTGGCTTTTCCAAAGCCAAAGCAATAGCTGACTTGTACGCATCATCCGCTTCGGTACTATTCGTCGTACTATTCGCAGTTATTTTTTGTATACCTACAATAAAACTGTATATTATGAAATAATATAATTTAAGTATCTAATTTATTTTATGTATAACAATTACTGTTACTGACTTGTAATATTAAAAATTATTATTAATAAATAATCTGAATCTCATAAAAGTCGAGGCGCTTGTAGCGTTCCAGAACAGCCTCAACTCTATCTGGACGGTCGGCCAGGAGCGCCGGCGCCGCCGAAGCAGCCCACCGAAGAGCGGTGCTCAACTTCGCCATACAGTCCGAAAGCGTGGATCGTTTCGACATGTCGATTTACCGAGGTGTACTCAAATATACACAATATACTCAATACTTAATTTTAATAAATGGCAACACTGAGAAATAACTATAGCAAATGCAATCCTAATTATGTTTTAGGAATTGAAAATATTAAACAAAAGAAGTAACCTGACTTAATAAAGTCCAATTCAAAAAGCCAATATAATAAACTTAACTTAAATTTCCATTAAACTGAGTTTAACTAAATTAAATCTAACAAAATTTAACATTAACCTAACTTAAACTTTGCTTACACAGCCAAACATTACATTAAAGATTTTTTTTGTAGATTTAGAAGTAGATTTCTTTGTCAGTTATCATTGTATGTTTCGTAAGCTCCTTTTGCACCCTGCCGAAGGCCCTATCATCAGAGAGGAAACTATGTCCTCTAACAGGAAAGTGATGACGATGTCTTCCAGGACTGTGCAGATTGATTGTTCCATAACCAACACATTAAGGCGTGGATTATGTAAGAATTTTTGTTTTGGCCCCCGTGTCCGTCTGCGAAAATCCTTAAGGATGTAATGCCTGTCCAATTAATGGAGTTGAGGCGACTGATTAGAGCTGAGCCTACCTCCACCGATCCTTTCTGAGCTTGGTCTTCTGTTCACAGATAAAATTTTGGTGAACGCCCATCCATGTTGATGAAACAAAGGACATACAACTCGAGTTGTCGAAGATAGTTCGCCTCTTGGATTGACGTTATAGGCAGAGGCTGAATTTGCTGCATATCTTGCATAAGCTCTTGCATACGCGTATCATAGATTTTCCTGTGCTGGATAGGAAGAAGTACATCGCAAACTGTCGATTTCTTGTAACACGCCCTGTCGTGCGTTTTAGTGGTACAGCGGAACTCAGACGCGTTAAGTAAATGTGTAAATGTAGTAAGTAAATGTCCTGTGCTGGTTTTGGGCCATTCCACGAGAATTGACACTAGGGTTGAATTTTTTTTTTGCATGTTTCTTAAGTTTTTCTAACTAAAATACAAGTAACATAATCACATTTCTAGAAAACAGCATAAAAAGGGGAAATAAATTATGTTTAAAGATAGTTTTTAACATTATTATTAAGCACCCAGTGATTTTTATTTTAGCCCATTTTTATTCTAACTTTGCAACGCTGGTCAGCTGGCTATCATTAATTGCAGTCTCGTTTTTTGAGGTTATCTGGCGTGGTTGATGTGTTAGGAGGAAATATTTGCGATTTTCGTGTCAATTTACGGTGAGCATACTTTTATTTTCCCTAATAAAGGAATAGTCTACCTCAATGTCACAACCGTCCCAAAAATACTGCAATAGTTTAGTTTATTCTGCCAACTAAACATTTATTAATGTGATGTTTTGTAAAAGTAAGGGCAGTTGTGTGTGTAATAAGGGGTATTAATAATTTTGAACATAGTTTGGTGTTTAATTGGTAATTAGGGTGTGACGGGTGTGACGCCCACACTGTGACGGGTGTGACGCCCACACTGTGACGGGTGTGACGAATATTTAGTCTAGTTGTGACTTGTTTTTATCTCGTGAATAGTTTGCTAATTCATACAGTTTTGTGTCTACAGTTTCAAATATGCCATCCGCTGCAGAACGGAAGAGAAAATCAAGGGAAAAACTCAAAGATAACCCTCAAAAGTGGGCAGAACACCTAAAAAAAGAGCGGTTGCGAAATAAATTGAGATACAAAAAAAACAAAGACAGTTTGTCTAACAGGACGCTGCTCTTGAAGCGCAAAAACGATGCTGAAAGACAGAAACGATGCAGAGAAAAAAAGAAAGCTGAGAAAAACCTAGAAGGAACAGCCAATCCATCCTCCACCATCGGTACTTACAAATCACCACGAACATTCAACAAAGCACTAAATCGCTTGACACAAAATCTGCCGAAAAGCCCTGGTAAGCGAGTTGCCCTTATAAAACAACTTTAAGCTGACATAGCACACCTGCCCACACTGAAAGGGTTGGGAGAAGAAACTAAGGGACGCATGCGATTGAGTGAAGATGAAAAATCAAAAGTGATAGAGTTTTATCAACGAGATGACATCAGCCGCCAAATGCCCGGAAAACGCGACGTGAAATCGGTAAAGAATATGGAGACAGGGAATCGCACCCACTACCAGAAAAGGCACATGGTCATGACAATTCGGGAAGCACATAGTTTATTCGTGTTGGAAAATCCTGATATCACTTTAAAGAAATCAAAGTTCTTCGAGTTACGCCCCTCGCATGTGTTATTGCTCTCAGAAACTCCACACAATGTCTGTGTATGTAAATACCATGCAAACTTTGACTTTATCCTGGACAGCCTGCACAAGGAAATCCCAGGTTTTCCACAATCTGGCAAGGAGTTACTATCAAAAGTGTGCTGCAATGTGGAAAATGAAGCCTGCATGTTCTCAGAGTGCCAAAAGTGCACTCATATCGACACACTGACTACAGAATTCGACACGGAAAAGTATCTTCAACTGAAGCAATGGAAGTACATTGGTGGCTTCCAAAAAATTATAGAAGAGAAAACACAGATTTGTGATATTTTGCTAGAGCTGGAGTCACAACTCATTTACTACAGAAGACACTGCTTCATAAAAAATGTGCAAGCTCGTCATTTCGAGCAAACCAAAAAGGAATGTCCGAAAAACCATGCAGTCCTGCAGATTGATTTTGCAGAAAATTATGCCGCTATTTCACAAGATGAAATTCAAAGCGCCCACTGGACTCACCAACAAATAACGCTGTTCACTGCGTGCGTCTGGCTGTCAGACACGCATAAGTCTTACGTAATTGTAAGTGACAACCTTGACCACAACAAAGTAGCAGTATGGACATTCGTGAAGAGACTAATATCTGAAATAAAATATGAGTTCCCAGCTGTAGAACATGTCAAGATATTCTCCGATGGGTCTGCCGCACAGTTCAAGAACCGATACAGCATATCTAACATCTGCTTTTCTGTTGAAGACTTCGGGGTTACCATAGAATGGTCCTTCTTTGCTACGTCTCATGGTAAGGGGGCGGTAGATGGGATAGGAGGAACGGTCAAGAGAACAGTGTGGAGAGATGTGAAAGCAAGAAAAGTATTAATCAGTAATGCTCGTGATTTCCACCAACACGCAAAGACGACAAACATCATGTCCATATATGTTGATGATGATGAGATAAATGGAAACAAGATGATGCTAGAAAAGCGATGGGAAGGAATTCCCAATATTGTTGGCATTCAATCTCAGCATCACTTTGAGGGAAACTCTACATTTATTTTCATGGCGAAGACATCAAAGTCAAGCAAACATGAAATACAAATTATTGCCAATCCAAGTCATAGATGCTGATCTAAATGTCGGAGACTTCGTTGAAGTTGCACTGCCTCTAGGCAAAGGTGAGGCAATGTTCTTTGCCGCAATCATGGAGCTAAATGCAGAAAGTGAATCAGTCACTCTCAAATACATGAAGAAAAGCGGAAAGAACTGGATATGGCCTGAAAAAGATGATGTATCAGAAGAAGGATACCACGTCATCAAGAGAAAAGTCAATCCCCCAACCCTTGAGAACAATAGGGGTCAGTTTTTTTTTGCTGATGACTGTGATGACTAATTTTCAGGCGTATACATAATTAGTGCCAATACTTTACATAAAAAAGTATAGTAAAGTTGTTCTCTTGCATGTTTATATTTTTAAGAGAACTTACTCTCCACTACTTTTAAAGTGTATTACATTATTTTTAAATTGTATTTGAATTTTTAAATTTAATAAACATTTTCTATGCAATATAATATTCTTTATTTCTGACTATGTCACACCCGTCACAAATCAACGTCACACCCGTCACTCTTGAAAAAATAATAAAAAAAAAAAATAATTTGAATATTCCAAACCCAAAGCAAATTTGGTTTCTACCCTTACTTACTTGCAATACAAAAAAAAATTGGCTTTTTAAATCTTGTAGCACCCGCCAATTTTTTCATTTTAAAAACTCTCTCATATACTTGGGTGTCTTTTTAGTCACACCCGTCACAGAGGCATTATGATAGATTATTTAAAAAACTGAAATGTTTTTATGATACAATTGCATGTCTAAATGTAGGCCTAAACATTGTCTGAGATAATTATTAACAAAAATAGATACAAGTAAAGACATAATTTTTTAAATTAATTTCTAAATCCGAAAAAATGCTATGAACGTCACACCCGTCACCATGGAATGGCCCAGCAGATTTTTTCACCTTCCGCCAACTATTCGCCATTATGGTATACCGTTTTCTGATGTCACGTCATATGGGTCAAACCGACCAGAACAAAGTGCGAATGAAACAGAAAATATAGGTTATGTTGTAAAGTCTTTCTACTATGTAAAGAACATAGTAGAAAGAGGAGGACCTAAATATCGGGAACCCAAATAATAGTGCGGCGACATTATTTGGTGTGCTGAGACTGACTGATTGGTGGACAGACAGTCTGGACAATTTCGATCAGTTCTTTATTCCAATCAAACATTCTAAAATGCATAAATAGATCGGAGTAAAGCAATGAGTACCTACACACAATCTAATAAAAACTTAAAAAAACATTTCTAATAGCTTACAAATCAGACATTTGCAGCAAGAGCAGGGCCAGGGGCACAAAACGCGCGCAATATGGCGGCGCAGCGCAGTACACTGTACATCATGCGTCGGTAGAGGTGGACTACCCGAAATGAACCTAGCTGGACGGTCGGACCGAACCCCGCCCCCACCCCACCCCCCTTGGTGAAAAGCGCTTGCGTCCACTTTTTTTTCAGTTGTCATCTTGTTTTTAAAAAAATGTTGGTTTGCTCCACGCATCGCGGGAGACCACTTTGTCTCGACAGTGGCCCCCTGCTCCTATTCCGGCACTACTGTATTGTCTTTAGGGCAAGGATCGTAAAACCGTTATTTTGCGCTATCGTTACTTGGCTAACTTAAAAACAACTATTCTTACGAAATAACAAAAGCAAAATACCGTTTGAAATAAATTAAACGTCTCCAGTCTAACGATAGAAAATCAGTCAAAAAAATGTTATTCGGTAATGTTATGTTACCAAGTGAAAGACCGGGAAAGACTGGTGACGCTGGAGAGACAGACGGGCGTTAGGCCTAGCAAGCCGCGCCAGGAATAATTGCTACGTCACAACCAAGGAAAAATACCCCTAGGGCGGTCCGAGAGGGGGGGAGGATGATCCGCCAACCGATCGATTATTCTAACAACTTTG
>WYDE02161417.1:0-11049 GCA_009867175.2 Adela reaumurella | reverse complement strand
GAGCAATGGCGCAGAGCGCGCGCCGCTTGCGCCACGCTCACAGCGCTCCCGGTGTATTTAAACCCGTGCTTTCGGCCATTTTCGTCGAGAGTTCTCGCTTGGATCCGCTGGATGGCGCACGCGCGTTCAACCGTCGTCCCTCCTTAGCGAGAACTTACAGTCCGGTTTTCTTTGTTTATTTATCTAATAAACACTAAGTAAGACGCACTGGTGACGCCCAACGCTAGCTCGGAAACTAACCTAACCCTGACCGTCGTACCGTCCGGCTTCCCACAAGCGGGTTCCACCGGATCGGTTCGGCGTGAAGCGGGAGGGGAAGGGACTGAGCATGGCTCCCAGTGACGGAGGGACAGATAGCCCTAAGGGGGCGTCGAGCGGCCACCCGCAGGCCGGCTCCGCCCCCCCAACACAACAACAACCGCAACCGCGCCGCGATACGCACTCACGTACGCGCGATCCGCGTATCGCGCGGCCCGTACAACGCCCCGCACCTCCCGTGCACCGGCCCACCATACGGTCGACTTCGTCACCGCCGCCCTCACCGCAGGGCGTGCAGCAGCGCGACCAATCACTTGAGTCAGCCCGCAGAGAACTGCTCAGAGCACTGCAGACGCCAACGCCATCGCCGCCGACTCAGGCCCCCTCACCGACGCCTATGGATGATGTCTCGAACCGCTCGCCGGCCCTCGAACTCTCCACTGCTGCACGTCTCGAGGAACAGCAGCGCCCGTCTGGGAGCGCGGCCATCGCCGCCGCACCGACGCCGATTAGCTTCTCGCAGATGTTGCGTAACGTTTCTCCGCTGGCCCAGCAGCGCCCAGAGAAGCACCCCCGCCGCAGCCCGAACGACGACTCGGGAGAGGAGCCGAAACGGCAATGTGTCGCAGCGACCGGAGACGGTACCGCAGCGGCGCACTTGCCCGCACAGCCATCTGCTCCCGCGCAAACAGCACGCCAGCAACGCTACCCTCCACTCGTTGTGGAGAAGATGCCCAACTGGACGAGACACTTCCGAGTACTACGGGAGAAACTCGGCCATACGCCCAATGCACGCCCGTTCGGTCAGGGTGTCCGTTTCTCGCCAGCGTCGGAGGAAGAGTATCGAACCGTGCAGCGTTACCTCTCCGAGTTGGAGAAGGATGAGGGCCTCTCGTGGTTCTCCTACTCCGTGCCGGCTGAGAAGGACATCAAGGTCGCGATCCGCGGCCTCCCTGTAGACACTCCGCCTGACTCCATCCTCGAAGCCCTCAGGGAAAAGGACTTCGAAGCCACTTACTGCCGCCCGATCCGGGGATCGAAGGGAAAACCGGGCTGCATATTCTTTGCTCAGTTGAGGAAGACGCAGTCATGGCAGGCAGTATACGATATCCAGGAGCTCCTATACATGCCAGGTGTCATTATCGAGGCATGGAGGGGCAAGGCAAGCGGACCAGCACAGTGCCACCGTTGCCAGCAGTTCAGGCATTCCTCGCACCATTGCCACCGCCCAGTGAAGTGCGTGCGTTGCGGTGAGTCTCACTTCGCGAAGGCTTGTGTGCGCCCGCGCGAGGAGAAGCCCACGTGCGCTAACTGCGGCGGCGAACACACGGCCAACAACCGCCGTTGTCCGGTTCTGAGGCGGGAGGCTAGGAACCGCAAGGCGGGTACGGTGGCTGCTACTACTAACCCCAGGGGTGTTCCCCCACCTGCTCCGGCACCGGCACCGGGTGCTACGTCCACACCACGTCGGATCGCCCAGCAACCGACGACCCTCCAACCTGACGCCAATCCTGGCACCCGGCAGGGTAGGAGAAGGTCCAGGAGAGGTAGGCGTGGAAGATCGGCGCGCGAGGGAGAAACAACAACTGCCCCTCCTGCGCAAGCTTCACCTCCACCAGCGGTACTGCAACTGCAGCCCGCTGGTTCGCAACTGGCAGCCACACCGACCGCGCCAACATCGGCCGCGACACAGTCACCAGTACTGCCCAATGAACGCCCGTCACTGACACCCGAGGCGGTGTTCGAGGTTCTCTCGGACGCCCACTCGAGACCTCCGCCACCGTGGATGAGCGAAAGCAACATACGTGTGATAGAAGTCGCCCTGGAGCTGGTCCGGGACACACTGATTGCCCTCCGGACAGGAGCCGACCCAACGCATGTCCTCATTGGAGGCATGCAGAAACTACTCTCCATCAGCTATGGTCAGTAGCTCACTACGCATAGTCAACTGGAACGCCAACGGACTGCGGGAGAAGCGGGGCATCTTCCGTGCCTTCCTGGTGGAGTGGGACATAGACGTCGCGCTAGTCAGCGAGACGCACCTCCGCCCAGGAGTGGAGCTGAAGATGCCAAACTATTTCGTTTATCGGCAGGACAACATATCCCCCCACGGCTTGGCGTACAGGGGAACAGCCGTCTTCGTGAAACGACGTATCCTTCACCAATTCATCCCAATCTCCCGACTGGACACCGTCTACGCCTGCGGCATCCAGGTGAAAACCTGCGGAGGAGAACTACGACTGATTGCTGCGTATGTACCGCCGCAAACCACCTTCGATCCTCGAGATATCAGAAACCTGCTGGACTCGGACGAGGCGACGCTCATTGCTGGTGACTTCAACGCGAAGCACCCAGCATGGAACTCCTCCAAGGTGAACACAAGGGGACGAATCCTGCTGGACGACGCAGAGGGAGCGGGTTACTGTGTCACAGGTCCGGAGCAACCAACGCGGACCCCGCACGAGCCGGGGGACACCGCTGAGGTCCTGGACATAGTGATCTCGAAGAATTTGCGTCAACCACTCACCCAAGAGGTCCTGTACGATCTAACGTCTGACCATCTGCCGGTACTTCTAGTGTTGGAAGATGGGGCTCCTGCCGCCGCACTGCGAAGACCAGCCCGGAACCGGGTGAACTGGGAGGGCTTCGCTACAACGTTACATGGCATAACGATCATCAGGCAAATCTCCTCAGCCCAGGATGTCGATGAAGCAGCCATGATGCTCCGCCATATATTCAAGGAGTCACTCGAAGCGAACTCGCGCCCTGGACAGCTGCATGAGCGGCATTACATGCTGCCGCAGCGCATCCGGGAAGACATCGAGCGGAAGAGAAAGCTCCGGAAGCTGTGGCAGACCTCGCGATGTCCACAGGTGAAGAGACAATGGAACTCGCTCTGCGCCAGAGTGAAGAGGGAGATCTGCGAGTACAACGGACAGTCTTGGGAGCGGTTCATCGATTCGATCCGCGATGACCGCCCCAACGTAACCAGACTGATCCGCGGTCTCACCTCGACCCCGACTCCTATCCGCCCGCTCAAGGCACCGGACGGCACTCCCCGATACCTTGCAGAGGACAGAGCAGAACTGCTCTCTGACCACTTTGTTGGCCAGTTTACTCCCAACGCCTCGAACAGAGCCGAGCACGTCGCGCACATTCAAGACCACGTGAGGACCTACCTTGCAGAGCCGCCAACAGCTGATGAGCCTCCCGTTTTCTTCACACCATCAGAGGTTGGGAAGAAAATTCGCTGCCTTAACCGGAAGAAAGCACCGGGCGAGGATAACATCTCCAATACAGCACTGGCGCACATGCCGAGGCGCACACTGGTGGCCGTCACTAACCTGTACAATGGAATTCTTCGCTCCGGCCACTTCCCTGCCACCTGGAAGATTGGTAGAATCATCACGATTCCGAAGCCCGGGAAAGACGCCAGTAACCCAGCGAGTTACAGGCCGATCACACTGTTGCCGACGCTGTCCAAAGTGTTTGAGAGGCTTCTGCTGGACCAGTTGAAGCCGCATTTCCACCCTCGCGACGAGCAGTTCGGATTCCGAGCTGATCACTCCACAACCCTTCAACTGACCAGGATGCTGTACGGGATGGCGGAAACTGCCAATCGCCGACAGCACACCGTCGCAGCATTCCTGGACATGGAGAAGGCGTTCGACCGAGTATGGCATGAGGGACTGCTGTACAAAATCGTCACGACAACCACAGCACCGAAGAGGATCGTCAGAGTCATCTCATCCTTCCTCCACGACCGAAGCTTTCGTGTCGCAGTGGAGCACGCGACATCTTCGGTGCGCCCCATCGCCGCTGGAGTGCCACAGGGGAGCAGTCTCTCGCCCTGGCTGTACTCGGTCTACACCAACGATATCCCGAGGCTCGAGAGTGTCGGGCTTTTCCTCTTCGCCGATGATGCAGCATACGTCGCCACTTCAATGAACCGGAACCATGCAGCACGCAAGATCCAGCGGCAGCTGGAACAGCTGCCTGAGTGGCTCTCGAAGTGGCGGCTAGCAGCGAACGCCGCGAAAACCCAAGCCATCGCCATGGGATGGGGAACGCCACCTCCGCCTCTACAGTTTCTGGGACACGCGGTCGAATGGCAAGCCAAGGTGAAATACCTTGGCGTCATAATCGACCGCGGCCTGACGCTCCGACATCAGTCCCTTGCGTCCATCAACTCAGCGCGCACCGCTAGGTTCCAGCTGCGCCCGTTACTCAGCTCAAGCCTTCCGATCCGAGCGAAACTCGCGATCTACAAGACATACGTCCGCTCGCGACTCACGTACGCGACGCCGGCGTGGTACCACCTGCTCTCAGCCTCGCAAAAACTCCGCATGCAGCAGCAGGAGAACGCCACCCTCCGCACCATCGTCGGCGCACCTCGCTACGTGAGGAACGCCACGATCGCGAGGGACCTCGCATGGAAGCCGCTCGAAACGTTCGTTGGCCGACTGGCGCGAGCGATGTTCGTGCGGGCTGACACGTCAGCCTACACCAGCGTGCAGAACATCGCTCCACTGCACTGCAGACCGCCGGAAGGTCGAAAGGAGTACCCGCGCAGCTTGATCCCGCTGGCACTATCGCCAGAAAGGTCCAACTTTGCACGCCGAAACACACCAACTATAGAAGAAGAGGAAGAGACCAGCTCATAGTGATGAGCTGCGACAAATAGACCTCAGCAAGGGGGCCAGTAGGCCCCGAAGCTGATTCCCCACTCCTCGTAAAGGGGGGTGTGAGAAGACCGAGCGACGACCGCCGGGCATCATTCGCTTCGCACACTCCAGCAAGAACACTCGTAGAGCAAGGACCTCCGCTCCGAGCACCGCTCCCCTGCCGACCGCCGCTTTCGTCGAGACGTCGCATTTCCTCCGGAGCCCTTCGGTCGGCAGTGGGAACTACTACGCGGTCCAGTTGCAAGCGAATCGAGCTCGGTCCCAGTTGATCACTCCGGTCGGAGGCTAACCACCGCCCCGGTTCGTAGAAGTCGATCCTGGCCTATCATTTCGATACCCGAGCCCCGATCCCGAACAAGAGACGCATCGTGCCCCAGACGCTCGGTTAGAAGCGCGACCCCGGCCGTAACCACACAGAAATACAGTCCACACTATCGGAGTGTTTCGCCGGTGCGGAATAAGTGGTTCCTGCGAGACAGATGCAAATCTAGTAAAGAGGCCAATGTATATTTGAACGGTTTTCATGTTTTTATGTTAATAAATAATTTCTTTTCATAATTTCATTTCGTAGATTCATACATACGAGAGGTCTCTTTTCATGCGACACCCGGTTGAATTGGAACAAAGTTCCTTTTGAACTCACACACAACTCACACGACTCCCACCCCTTTGTCGCACTTGTGCTGTGACGTACGTATAAATAGCAAAACTGTCGTGCGTGACGGTTAAAATCTCCCACTTTTTTCGGCCTAGAAATCGGTATTGCAGGTCATTCGCCAATAAGTGTCTGGAGCGAAGTTAGCCATTCCAGTTTTCTCATCATACTTAGCTCTTTATCTAAGATAAGATCCGCGGCCTTTCTTTCATTGATCAAAAATAAGATCCGCGGCCTTTCTTTCATTGATCAAAGATATGAACCGCGGCCTTTCTTTCATTGATCAAAAATAAGATCCGCGGCCTTTCTTTCATTGATCAAAGATATGAACCGCGACCTTTCTTTCATTGAGGCAGGTTTCCCTTGAAATTGAGTTTGCTTGCAGATCATCATCTGGATTCAGGAACTGAAAGAAATGTTAGTTAGAAACTATCACTTTTGTTGTTCTATTCATCACTTCACTACCTAGTATAAAAGAAAGAATCCCTCTGTGTGTGTGTCTGTCTGTCTGTATACTCACGTCAAACTCGAGAACGGCTAAATGAATTCAAATGTCGTTTTCACTAAAATATTGTGTTATGTTCGACGATGGCTTTAAGCTATGTATCATAACGATAAGTGCTCAACGTCATGAACAGTGAGCGAAAATGTCGTCCGCGGCAGAGTAAAAACGGGGTGCTGATGACGTTATCTTGCAACACACAAAATGGACGACGGATCGTCCAAGCGTGGAAAACGCCCGCAAGACCAAGACCAAGACGTTATCTTGCATGCGCTAGCTTTAATTCACAAAATATGTGTATAAGATATACAGAAGAAATATAAAATTCATTAATATCTTTATTTTGAGCTTTGTTTCATCGCGATATACCATCAAATTAATGAGTAGTACCCACAAATGTTATCAAAAAAACGCAAACTTACTCCCTTATTGGTACAATATGTACTAATATAATGTAATTACGAATTTATATTTCGAGGTATGGTATCATCACATCACCATACACCTCCACATAGATGAGCAGTGACAAAAAATAAGGGAAACATTTATTAATTTTGAGCGTAACACAAATTTGTTAGCTCCATGTTGTGAGAAGTATTAATGTCATCATTCATTATCAGTGTTATAACACGATTTGTTACCTTTGTTTTGACGAACGTGACATCACAATAAAACTGGGATATGATAAGTATTAAACAAATTTGAATGTGTACATGGGAGTTAATCAAATTCGTTAATATCTCAATCTATAGAGATATCGAATTGATGTCTTCACAGAAAGGAGGCACTTGGCGCCGCTCCGCCATTAGCTAGGGCGCTTGGTCCGCTAACACTATATTCGCCTTTTATTTTACTTTTACTTTAAGGTAGGTCCAGGAGGTACAGGAAAAAACGTTCCTCATTAATCTATTGCTAGCTAAGTTGCGATCGGAAGGACTAATCGCGCTCGCCGTAGATCATCAGGTATAGCGGCCACCCTGCTGGACGGAGGTCGGACGGCACACGCGATGTTCAAACTGCCTCTTAACGTCTCCTCAGACGACACTGCTGTTGGTAACATATCCAAACAGAGTGATATCGCGAAGCTTATGCAGCGGCGCTCTCTTATCGTATGGGATGGAAGTGCCATGTTGCATAAAACATCCGCAGAATCACTCGACAGGACACTGAAAGATCTCAGAAATGCCAATCGCATAATGGGAGGAGTAACGCTGGTTTTCGCAGGAGACTTTCGACAAACGCTGCCTGTCATTTCACGTGGTACCCGAGCAGACGAGGTAAATGCGTGTCTGAAACGTTCGTACATGTGGGTAACAGTGGAAATCTCTCGCTTGCGATAAACATGCGAGCCCGTCTGTTCGGCGACGATAACGTAGACGTATTTTCCGACTTACTTTTAAAACTGGGCAACGGAAAATATATAGAGCGCGAGGGGTCGGTTTCCCTCGACAATACCCAGCCAGATGTGTGCCGTGGTCAAAGATATCAAGTATCTGATAAATTTGATTTACCCAGACGTACAAAATATTGGAGCTAAACTGACGTCATGGTTTCAGGAGCGACCCGTATTGGCCCCGAAAAATGAGTCGGTCAACTCCATTAATGATTTAGTTATGAATCAGATTCAAGCGGTGTCCCGAACCTACCAATCGATCGACACTGTCGTTGACCATGATGAGTCGGGCATTATCCGGTCAAGTTCCTAAATCCACTGAGTCCATCCGGTTTACCCATCCAAAATCTTAAACTATAACTTGGAGTACCGATAATACTACTGAGAAATTTGAACCCCCCTAAACTGTGCAACGAAACTCGACTACGGTGACGAAAATGCACAACTACACGATATAGGCTACTATATTGACTGGCTGTGCTGCAGGAGAAAATGTAGTAATTCCGAGAATCCCGATGATACCGTCAGATCTTTCAATTCAAACGCCTGCAATATCCTGTCAAGGTCTGCTTTGCAATGACCAGTAACAAAGCTCAAGGTTAGACTTTGAAATATGCACGCGTAGACCTGCGGCAAAACAGCTTCTCGCTCGGCCAGCTCTATGTGGCGTGCTCTCGGGTCAGTACAGCATCAAATCTGTACCTGCTCACTCCCGAAGCCAAAATAAGGAAAGTCGTGTACAATACATGGAGGCTCTGCGTTGAGACTCACAATTATATTAGAGTAACTTATTAAACAAAAATACGAAAATATTTTTTAACGCGAGCTATGATAGCACAAACGCGAACAAACCTAAGCTGTGCTAAGCTAAACAGAGCTGTGATACGAAATGCCGCGGGCACAGCTATAGTTAATAAATAATTGATGTGTCAGTGTTTGTTTTCACAACAGCATAGCAGGAATCTCTCTTTATACATCTCAATAATATTATTACATCATTGTTATTTCTTTTAAAACGATAATGATAACATGACCTCTGCGGAGAATGCGACCTTCTCGTTGCGATGTTACAAACTCAAAATCTAGTTTGTCTTCAGTCATATTAACGAGAATAACGTTTACTTTAAATATATTTTACAAGAAAAATAATTAAAACGGAGTGATACGCAGTTAGATATACCTACTTATTTCTCTTTTTCTCAATGACAATTCAATGACACTTATAATTTCTGATATAGTGAAAATACTTAAGCAACCCGTGTAAATGATAAAAATAATGAACTTAAGAGGATCCTTACGCCGGAATTATTATTACTTTTTATTAAATTATGCGCGAACTAATAAAGTTCAGAATCGCTTAATAAATGTAGAATTAAAAGAGTTTTAATTTTTTTTATAAAAAAAGGATTGCCTTTTTCGACATTCTGTTTCGACTAATAATTAGAGCTCTTTATTCTTCATCTTGTGAACTTACTGGAAAATGGTGTCATGGAGCAAGTATGACATAATCTCGTTGAAAGATTTAAAAAAATATTATACTATGGTTCGTCCATGGGAAGGTTATTTAAATAATAAACTTCCTTAACCTTAACCTTACATAAAAATGAAGCTATTCATGCCATCTATAGAATAGGCTTTTAACAGTTTACAATTTAACTATGGTAATATCATAAATGGCAAATAACCTGTTTGACTTAGGCCCCTTTTCAACTGGCAGAGTCGGGTCCATATTCATCGCCTTAATAAAAACATAACAGCACCTTGTGCTATGTAGGAAAACGTAATACAATAATAAAAACCATTAACTAACACTGCCCTTCACAGCATGGAAGTGCGAGCCGCTTTCCGACTCATTTAGCTAAGCTGCACAGTCACTGGATCGTGTTGGCTTCTCTACTCTATACCGACGTATAGGATGTACAGCGTGTAGGTGAGGGATTACAGCCAGATTATAGCTCGGCGATTCCGTTTGAATGAACTGGGATATTATTAAAACAATCAGTCATGTTCGCGAGACGAGAGGCTAGCTGTGACGTCATACTAGCTTTGTGCACTGGATTAAATTCGTTATGTATACTTGCTTAGATATGTGTAAGTATATAGGGAATAATGCCGGATTTTGTATTAGCGAGAATAAAGGAGCAATGCTCGAGCTTAAAGCTCATTGTTCATTTTAAACCATGAACGGAATAAATAAATTTCAATTGTTATTAGAATCGAATCGACCAATGATTTGCATGCATTGGCAATAATATATACCTAACTGCTTACAATGCGATTAAAATAAGAATAGGACGAGACAAGCGCCATTTTGTGACGCTGGACTGTCAAACTAACTTCACGTCAGTCATACTTGAATACGGTGTGGAAAAAATAAGTAATATACAAAATCAAAAATTTAAGAAAAACAGAATAATTAGTATTAACTAAATATTTATTGTAAGAACAATTCTAGAGCTTAAAACTTGTTCATTCTAAGCGTGGAAGTGTCTAAATTTCAATATTAACTATTAAGAGAACTCATTGTTTTAGGTAAAGCTATTTGAAAAAGTAAAAAAAAAAATCCTATTCAGTTGTGTCTTGGTCATCAGTCATCAAGAACAACAAAAGGAGAAGTAAAGACCTGGAATTGTAATTTCATACGGAAGTATGAAATTAAAAATATGTATATCATGAGAGTATGCAAGCCTTTTACTGGCACTGTATGCATCAAATCGGTTTATTTTGCATATGTTCGGAGTGTTTTGGAGTTCGCGTGCAGTGTGTGGTCTCCACAATATCAAGTTTATATCGATCGAATTGAGCGAATTCAAAAAATATTTATAAAGCATCTCAACTACCGCTCTGGACGAACATTTAACACCTATGAAGAGGCAGTCCGTTTCCACAGATTGATGACTCTGGAGGAACGTCGCACAATTCTGGATATGACACTTTTGCATGATATTGTTAATAGCACTATCGATTCCCCGGAGATTGTGGAGGCTGTCCAATTTCATGTACCAGCACGATGCACGCGATCTACACAACTACTGCACGTCCACAGATTCCGCAGGAACTACACAAATAATGCAACACTAAACCGAATTGCGAGAACATACAATTCTAAATTTAATACAGTCGACCTATTCGCTACATCGAAGACGGGAGTAAAAAGCCAGGTAACGCAGCTTTTACGAGAAGCTTCATGATGATATACACACACTCTGACTCACACATCATGCACACAACTACTCTCACACACCCTCTCTCACATACACATACCCCCACACAAAACCTCCTTCTCCCATCCCAACGAAACACTAAGTGGAGAAATTTTTCTGAAATTTTCAAGTTAGAATTTTATGTACTTTGCAGTAATTAATGAATTTTTATTTTCACAAATTTAATAATTTAATAATTTATTTTAATTTTTTACTATATTTAATTTGCTTTACGTATAGAAATAGATATATATTTACATTATTCTTAATCAAACTTTAAATTATCATTATTTTTTATGTATTTTTAGATATAACCCTTTCGAACACGCATATAGGTAGATTTACAGATATTA
>WYDE02161306.1:0-11052 GCA_009867175.2 Adela reaumurella | reverse complement strand
GTGGCTGTCGTTGAGCGAACGCCCTGCTGACGAGTCCCGACATGCCACCTGGACGAAACGTTGCACATTCAAAATCCAATGCTTTGCAGCCAACATGCGCGCTAGTATGTAAACCACTTAAACCAATGTCTCCACGTTACATGGTAAAACCCGCCCAAGTTGGTACCACCGCACTGAATGAAGGTCGGTCGAAGCGGTTATGAAACATAGTTTATGTTTTTCGTCCAGTTCAGTGTAGCCGGCTGGAATTGAGGGAAGTGCCTACATGGCATCACCTTCATAATTCACCAAGGTGTTTAGGCTGACATCACTGGTACCAGAAGAACGTGCATTAGGTGATGTAGCTCCGTGTCGGTTTCCATAAAAGCGAATCCGGCGGGTGTGGCGAATATGGATCGGGGCAGGAATAGGGAAGGGAGAAGGAAAGGTTCATCGGAGTATCGGCGATGGTAGTGTATAGTACCTATAAAACAGACTAAAGGAAGCGATTGTTCGCCTGCGGTGCAATGATTCAAGTCCCTCCGTCAGCTTGTGATCACCAATTAGGCGTAATGCGCGGCACTGGAAATAGTCCAAAGAACCCAACAAATACCTAAAGGGAGCATCCTTCCCACAGCCTTACTAGGTACCGGGTTAACTGAATGAAGAGACCCCGCCACGATTTCAACCAATCAGACTGGCCGTGTCGACTTCAATAACGCTTACGATTGGTCCAAATCTCTTCACTCACTCATGTGATGTTAACCCGGTACCACCACCCCGGTTAACCCACAGATTACTGCAATACTCCATCACTGGGCGACCTAGTGGCTTGCGCTCTGTAATGCATAAAGAGTTCCTCCGGTGAGAGGAATGGCCTGATGCGGTAAATAATGCCCAATTTCTTCAAGGCAAGGTTAGCTTTAGACTCTATAAAGCTACTGTGCTACTCTATAAAATACCACTAAATTGTAGCTTGCTCAGAAATGCTGTTTTAGCTGTAAGTGTGGACGATAATTTTACGTGTTCGCGGGGGAAATGTCATTCCCGCATTAGTACACGTTCCATTTGGTCAATAGCGTCAGATTTACAACAGTACACTCCTGGAATTCGATTGTACTCTCATTGTACACTCAAAAAGTCGTGAGAAAAGTTTACATTTGTATGAAGTGGTGTACATTTTTTTATAGATTTTTTCAAATCTCTTGAAAAATCACATTACGTAAAATCTAGCGAAGGCAACTCACTAAATGAAGATATAAAAATAACTAATAATGAACTCGTTGGAATGTATAAGTAAAAGAATTCACAGTAATAAAATATTATTTATTAACGAACGTAATAATAATGTATCAACAAGTGAAATAATCAGTAACATTAAGCATGTATGTACACATTAACAAATAGTAGGTATCTATACATTAACAAATCGGTTAAGTTCGAGTCGGATTCGCACACGAAGGATTCTTTATCAAAAAACAAGAGAGGTATTATTTTTTGTTATATCGGCCATAGTTATACTGTGAAAATTGAACTTTTGTATGTAATGCCTTTATTAAGATCTATAATTGGGCTGCGGAGTAGCTTAGTTGGTTAGCGCACGCCTCTTACTCGAGAGGTCGTGGGCTCGATACCTGGTAGGCACACAATTTTTCCGGATATTAATCTCGGTTAAAATATTTGTCCAACATTATAACACAATGTGAAGGAAAACACCGCGAGGAAACCTATACATTAACAATACGAATGTGTTGTAATGTGTATAAAGATTAATTGGAAGATATTGCCTCGGGCAATAAGTTTTTATTATTACTTGTTATATCGGCCACCGCAATACATACTCTGTGAAATTTTCAGTTGTCTACCTATTACGGTTCAAAAGACAGACATAGCACTGTGGCAGACGGACGGACATACAGCGGAAGCTTAGTAATAGGGTTTCGTCGTAAACCTTTAAGTACGGAACCTTAAAATCTAAAGTATAAAAAAATACGATACGGAACGATATCTTCAAATAGATCACATTTACAATTTCAGACCTAGCTAAGTATTTCGTCCGCGTTTAAGCTTGAGAATGCTCTGTCGGCGAGGGGCTTGAGGAAGTCCTTGAGACTGCTCTCTACAGCAGGCTGCAGCTCCTCAGCCACCTGACGCCAGTTCTGGTTGATGAACTTATTCATAACGCCTCCTGCAACAATTATATAGACATAACGTCAGAGGTCAGGGCGGAGAATGCTCTGTCGGCTAGGAGCTAGAGGGAAATTTGGAGGCAGTTTTCGTTGGTGAACTATGTTTGTTCATTTGTTCATGCGCACCTACTATAACTATTTATTTATTATTTCGTAACAAAATACATAATTATGTTAACATAACAAATATTTATGACCCGCACTGTATTATAGATACAGCATTCTTAGTTTTTTATTGTAAAACTTTGTGCTTTTCCTCATAAATTCTATAATAAAAAAAAAACTCAAAGTAGTAAAACTTAACTCGATTTGAGTTAAAACTTAAACTCAAATACGAAATGCATAGAGACACTAAAATCGTAATTACGAAATGCAGCAACACTATCAGAACGACAGATAAAATCGAAAGATCAGCACTCCTATTAAATGTGTATCCTGTGTTATCAAATCAAGTTATATATATAGTATGACAAACGAATACAAGAAAAATTTAAATAAAAAATTTCAAAAAGAAAATAGGAAAGATTGAGGATTTCGAGATAGCACCTGTAGATAGACACAGATAGAAAGAAACGCTGATCACATAAGACGGCTCGTATTCTGAGCAATACCTATTTATGATTAAATTTCCACGGATCCTACAGTGAAGAATAATATATTAATTACATTAACTATTTCATGATGAAAGACTTATATATATGCCCCCAGAGCCATCCTTTAGGAGCTATTAAGTAATCTGTGCCAGAGCCCAAAGTCAGTCAGGAACCAAAAAGGAGATTTACTTGCCCTTTTCATGCATTCATTAATCGCCCCAAAAAACAAGAGTAAATTTTATATAATTCTTAATTGCTCAATCTTCATCAACTAATCCAGAAATCGATTTATCTCCTATTACCTCCTCTACCAAGAACTATTCGAAACGGGCTTCCTACATCGGAACAGTCTCAGAACAGCTACTGGTCTCTCCAAAAACGACCACCTGTTTGCATACCAGACCAAAACCAACATTACACGGAACGAGCAACTCCGCTTTGACGTAATACTGAATCGAAGGGCCAAGTACATAAAGTGTAAGTGTCAGTAAGTGGGTGGGGCTCTCGCATTTCGGAATCATTGCAGTAATATATCGTTGTTAAATAAAGTATGAATCATGAGAAATATAGAGATTGAAAGTAATAAGACGAATTATGAAGTAATTGATGTTCATGATTGTATCTAGCCTAGTCTAGTGAAGCCAGCACGAGATGTTGGAAACCTACTTTCTCTATTTCTTCATAAGGGGAAAACGCTACTTTCTGTTGCCTGATGTTGATGTGTTTCCCAATGCTATAGCCCAGTTACATTGAGTTCGGTCGTTGCTAAAGTCAAGAAACGCAAATAACAAAGCAGTGGTGAGTGCAGTTGCTGTGTATTTTATGACGAACTATAAGCTCCCGCGGTGCGATCGATTAAAAAGAAAAACATGTCGTCTTTTGCTGGCCAGTTGTACATCCCGCCAGCTGCGCCGCCCTGCAACATATTTGCTCACTGCTCCGACCCCCGAAGGAATACCGCGACGGTGCATAGCCTAGAACCATCTTTACTTGTTACAGAAAACTACATGCGAATTGATTGAGTCGTTCTGCTCGAGCAATAAGCGAACATACATCCCGACGGTACATAGTTACATTGCAAAGTTCGCTTTCTGCTAAATAAAAAGCATAGGATTTATTTAGTTATGTAGCGTAACTTACCAAGTTGCTGGTCACCCCCGAATAGGTTGTCCAACTGAACAGTTGCGTTTCCTACCCTGAAGATGACATCCAGAGCCTTGCATGCCAGTGCATCGGGTCCTGACTCGCGAGGAATGCGGTCTAACATGATCGTCACTGTCGCGTTCACATTACCTGCAAGAATAGAAAACTCTAAGGTTTTGTCTCAATTCAGAAGACAAGACATAGTGAAAACTGACGTGGGATATTGAAAGTTAGGAAAAATACTCCTATGATTCTTCTAAATTGAGGTAGAAGCTATATTGAAACATATGACGATATTGGGAAACCTAGCAGCGAAAATTCCATAGAAACTAAAGCATCCATGAGCGACATAATAAACAATTCACTTACTATAATCACCGCTGCAGAGTCCTTCGCCCTCGATGGGCATCACGAGCAGCTGACCCTTCATCTGGTAACGACCCTTAATTTTAAGCTGCGGGATCTGCATCTGCGCCACTACCTTGTGGTCTGCCGGAGTCACTCTAAAAGAAATGCATTTGATGGTATACCGCTCTTGGGTTACGAAATATGATGGAACCATGAAATATTTCCAAAGGATATCAATGATGGTAATGCGTATTCTGTAGATGTTTGGATGTCCTGACCATTCTGAACTTGACTAATCGTTCTAATCTAAACAGTTCCACTGGTTGTTCACGCCCGAACGAAGTCTCGAGTTTGTGCAAATATCAAATTCGGTCTTGGTACAGCTCCCACCTCGAAGACGGCTCACAAAAATACTAGCTTGGAATACTGTGGACTCGATACAGCTTCGTGCTGTGAGTCTGATAAACACTACAACATGAAAAAATCTAGAATATATGCAATGAAATATAGTAAAGTTTTATAATTATTTTGAGGAAAATTTCATTTGGCTCCAGAATTGCTGCTTAGGGTGAATGTATCTTGTTTTGAATGCGACGATTATTCTGCACAATCTGACATGTTAATTCCTCACATTAATCCATTTAATCCTTTAATTTATTGAATATACATTAATTTAATTAATTTAATCCACATGAATCCCGCAAATTTCTTCGAGGAATATCTGCGTACTTCCTACATTATGTATTATGTTAATTATCTTACTGTATTTCCTTGACTCTCATGGTGGATGGTCCCCGCACGGTGAGCTCGGAGTACCTGGAGGAAACGGTGACTGGGCCATGTGTCTGCTGAAACGTCACCTCAGGCACCAACAGCGGTTCGCACGACGGGATTCCATACTCGGGGATTCCTGTACGTATATGGATCATTAAAAGCGGAATCTTTTTATGTATTATTTTATGGCTTGCTCTACTTGTTCTAATGATTCTCACGCATCAAGGTTCCATGTCATAAACAACCCTGTTATGTGTTTGGCTACACTTAACAGGCCACATTAGGGCCACTGTCAAATTCACATCAACAACGAAGTGCGAGAGGGAAGCACTTATATTTTGCATTGAATTCACTATCTGCGTGACTGTCATTTTTTTTATAGACAACTAACATGGGTGGCTGTGCCCAAAACTGCAAAGGAAGATCGGACACAGCCAATAACACCACTCCTCACGAAACCACGCTCCAGCCAGCTATAAGGCGGACGAAAAGGTCGTTGTCCAATTTATTAACACGCCTTTTGCAGATCCCCAGGTTGTAGGTGGTAGGGAACACACTCACCGGAAGACAATTTCATATTTTCGCCGTACGACATAGGAACGATTTCGAAAAACGATGCGTTCTTAGAAGATTGGTGTCAACAACATACGGATGTTCCGAGCGATTTGTCACTCGATACGACATTGACGGTTACCATAGTAGACCCCCTGAACGAGAACAATACATAGTTTGTTTTTAGTTATAATTTAATGTCAGGTCATCGCTAAGCATGTAGTAGGCAGCTGATTTTCAATTCAGTTCATTGAGTGTCTTTCTTTAGTTCATACTTATTAGTCAAGTTGTTGTTAAGAGTTAACTTTTTTTCATGAATTCAAAAACTTTCCTTTATTCAATATTCTCCGTATTTACAGGCAAACAAACTTGATACAAACATACATACATAGCGTCACGCCTGTTTCCCAGTGGGGTAGGCAGAGACAACGGGTCTCCACGTGTCACTATCTTGACACACCTCTGCCGCTTCTTGAACTTTCATAATTTTCTTCATAGGTACATGCTCGTCGGTTACGGGCTTTGGTTACGGGTACTGTGCACTTGCCATTTTTTGATCAAATTTGATCTGGGTTTCTAATGAGATAAGTGTTGCTTGCTTGAAGTAATACTTACCCCGTGCCAGCCTGGGGATGTATGTGTTGATCATATCCCTCAGACAGCGACCAAGTGCTTTTTCCTCTCGAGGACAGACGAAACTTCCGACTGAAAAGACAAAATGTAATAATATTGTTAAAGTGACTTTAAATTGTGTTGAGTTACAACCGAGATTACAATTTTAATTGTTTTCATTTCATCAATTCGTTTAAAATCTACAGATATAGAAGCGGACAACTCAAAAACAGTTTTGCGTTGATATTGGGTTGATTTTTGAATAGTTTTTGTTTTTCCGTCGCCAAAGGCAATTTTTAATTTTTTTAAGCCTTGCATTGCATAGAATTGTGTTTTTCTTATAGCAGAGCATTTGCGTTATATTGAGGCGTGGTCTGCTTTCCCTGGCTTACCAGGCCATCTTGGAAAGGAGAACTGTTCTTAATGAAATGCAATCAGCTTTTTTTAAGACATAAATAAATAGACGTGTGCCCCATGGCTCGATCCACGGGGAATACATCTATTCAGAACCAGGACCATCATCATATCAGCACCATGTGTCACTGTGCTACAGCACAACACACCATCACGCTATCTTCCCGGTAATCGTCGTAGTGCTTACAATATTAAAGTGAAAATCGTAGCAAAATATCCACCATCAGTTTTACTATAGTACTTGGACCAGATCCAAAGCCAAAAATGGGGACACAATGCATAACTTGACGACGAAGGTGTCCTACATTAAAGTCAAAGTGATGAAGCAGATATTTCCTCGTTATCAAATGCGTAAAAGACATAAGGCCTAGTAAGCTGTATGGGTTATTGGTTACTTACCTTAATTGTAATTGCATCTGTGGGAGTCAAAGAGTTTGAAGGCGGGAGTATACCAATAGGTACTTACAATTCACGAAAGGACTCTTCTCAGCCAAAGATGCCACCGCGAAACTTACGAGGAGCACCACAAATCTTGCCGAAGACATCTTGGATCAACACTGTGCTAACCTCTACAGAAATGGGTTCTGAACAAAATGTTGTTTTTATAGGACACATATTTGAGTACATGTCTGATATCTTGATAGTCGATTGAAAGTATGAGATAGACTCGGTTTTAGTAATAGTATCACATTTTACGGTCAGCAATACGTGTGATTATGCCTTTGTTTCACTTTGAATGAAAATGTCACGCACTAGCTTGTTATCGTATTGAAAATTGTATACAGTGTTTCTAAAGAACCCGTCTTCGTGTTTCAACTTTTGTACGTTCAATGAAGGTATGTTAATATTTCGTGGTTCGGATTATAAGCACGTTCATGTTGCAGGAAATCTGAGCGACTTTATTGAAATCTAAATCATTAGAAAAGGTAAATAGTAGTAATCTAGTTTAGTTAGTAATTTAGTTTAATAGTAGTAGTTTAGTAGTTTAGTTTAATAGTAATTCGTGTTTTCCGTCCAGTTCAGTGTAGCCGGCTAGAATTGAGGGCCGGCATGGCACCTACCTACATAATTCACCAAGGTGTTTAGGCTGACATCTCTGGTACATACCAGAAAACTGGTGCATTAGGTGATGTAGCTTTCCGTGTCAGTTTCCATCATCTTTTGCAGCCATTTTATTGGCCGCACTGCTGGTTACAAGCCTCTCTAATTTAGATGATATGAGTTTCCATAAAAAAAAATTTGTAGCGAGTAATTAATAACTTACCTAAATACAAAAATGCTCCCTACACCGAAGAGTGAAAGTTGGGTATGGCAGACGAGGCACGAAAGCAGAATAAATGCTGTGGAAATGCGCGCGTTGAGGAGTCTGTGAGGAGTCACAATGAAACACAGATTCGGTCATGCTGGAATAATGGATGATAGAAGAGAAACGAAATACATTTTTGGAGCGAATGTGAGTGGAAGAGTCGGGAAGGGTCGCCGTAGACGCACGTACCTAAAACAGATCGAGCATGTGCTCCAAAAGGGGCAAGTTCGCAGTACCCATAACCGACGAGCATGCATGGAGAATATTATAAAAGTGCAAGAAGATGCAGAGGTATGTCGTGGATCGTGGCACGTGAAGATCAGTTGTCTCTGCTTACCCCCTTACCCCACTGGGAAACAGGCGTGACACTATGCATGTATGAAAAAAAAATATGGTAATGATTTTTTTTAGCTATTTTTTTCCACTTCTTCTTTGTGATATCCAACTGCATGTAAAAGATAAACAATTATAAGTTCGAGTGCAACACATCAATGGATCTATGGATCATGAATAAATAACAAAGAATTGAAACAGATGTAAATAACTTTTATTTAAATAAATCAAATTACAATAAATAAGTGAAAGCTAGTTTTTTTTTATGGCCACTTATATGGGATTGCTGCATCGCCCAACTGCACCACCAGTCATACCATCCTAATTACTTAGGTGCTATGGCAGTAATTCCCCCTAAGCAGGCAACACCAGGCGGAAAAATGTAACACCGATTTGTCTGTCATTCCTCAAACATCAGTAATAAAAGTTACAATAAAAAATTTGAAAAATTAGATAGTGGGGCGTCTTCTGCCCTACATAAGCTATTTTTTTTATGGTAAATGCTGACGCTGACAGGATTTGTCAGTTTAATCTTTAAATTAACTTAAAAAAACTTAAAATTATACATTTTACTATTATTATAAATCAAAATGAATAATCACCAGATGGTTCAGAACAAACTGACTGTGTTTTCTTTGACTTCTGAATCATCTGATCAAGAATAATAATCTATATTTCTATATTCAATTCAGATAGACATATGTGCTAATTGGGGAAGACCATGTCGTATGGTACGTGTTTGAGGAACTTGTTGGCGACATCTTCGAGCACCATGGCCAGGGCTGTCTCCACCGCGGGCTTCACTTCAGACACGATCTCCGAGCTGTGCATCCCCACGATGTGGTCCGTGATCTTAGCTGAAACATTCACATTCCTTTAATTGTTACGTTCTCTTAGAACCTATGTCGAATGGTTTGAAGCTTTCTTTATAGGGTCAACGCTTAGTGAACACATTTATCTAATTATAACTTCTATATTTAAATTTTACCCATGAGTTATAAAACTACGGAGCTCAAAAAGGTTGAAGATATAATTATGATGACAACATATAAGAAAACAGTGAGATGTGTTCATGTTTTCATCTGCTTCATGTTTCCTCAGTGATGTTACCTAGATGTGATCTTGAATAAAAATAATGTTTCTTTTGTAGTATAGAGTATTCTTGTATCGTGTGGGGCCGGTACTTAAAATAATGATCCCACTGCATCTCTTCCCATGCATGTCGCAAAAGGCGACTAAGGGATAAGGACAAGAAACCGTGCTAAAGGGCGACAGGCTCACCACCTCTCACCTTGGCACGGTACTTCTATCCAAGTCATGCAGTAGGTTGGGCTTCATGCCTTACATGCTGCTTGATATCTTGTCCGAATACCTTGCGAAATGTTGTGGTCGGTGTTGTGCTGTAATGTACCAGAGTTTCTTGCAGCACAACACCGATTGCTCTGCTTATCCCGATTGTCGGGATTCAGCGTGAGTGATATAAGAATAGAAAGATTATAAGAATAATAAGATAAGAAATGTATATGCAAATTCTTTCAGAGTGGATCTCGAGTATCACGAAGCCTGTTACGACAACAATGGCGTACATCTCTACCTTGTATAGTATAAGTACTGTTTTGGCGGAGCGCATGCATTGTTTCTCTTGGAAGGGGCAGAGTGAGGACATGTGGCATTGTATTAAAATTGACAGTAAGAAAAGGTTTCCTCACTGCGTTTTCCTTCATCCGTCCTTCGATATGTCAGTAATCTTAATGTACATGTATTGTACAGGAACCAGATGAAGAATGGAAAGATGTGGAAACAGTTACCAATATTGAATCCAACACCAAGTCAACAATGCTCGAGAATATGCATCAAAGACTCAGTAAGTGTGCACCAATGAGCTTTGTTGTATAGTTGGAAATGCTGTTACAGTAAACCCGCTTATGCCGAGTAGAAGAGCCAAATGTGAAGGTTTGAAAATGAAGCCCTATATTAATAAACCAGTGTATGGGGGCTGGAATCCACTGCAAAATATAAAGCGATTCTTCGTCTATCCATCATACTGAATTGTTTTAAAATTTTACTTTCTATACAGTAAACCAAACGTTGATTTTTGACATTTTCGAACTTGGAAGAAAGTTCAAGGGGAAGAAAAAAATCGAAACTTACAAAACATTTTACAACAAAATAGTTTGAATAAAAAACTATTGTTTTACATGTTGCAGTAGATTCCAGCCGTTAACACTGACTGATCTAGTTATTTTGGGCTTCATTTTCAAACAGATAAAGATGGCTTTCCTAAGTATATTCTCAAGGAGTTGGAGCAAAAAGTCGTCTAAAAAGTAATTAAATACACTAATCTGTTTACATTTTATTTCGAACAGGAAGTGTAATTTGATGAGCTTTTTCTGTAAGTATGGGGTAGGTTGGAAGCAGGAGCTTCATTATAGAATAATTTTCCAGTCTTTATTTTCTTTTTCTTAGAACCGCTCTTTCTTGATTTCTCTCCGTTTTACAATTTTTTTAAATCACTAAGTGAAAGGTACCTACTTGTGTGTTTTAATCTTGATCATCATTCATAATAGAGGGCCCGCAACGGGCAAGAACTGCAGATATGCAGACACATTAACTTGGGTACAGTTCGAAAAGAGCCCTTGTGCTCTTGTGTTTAAAAGAGCGTCTTAAACGGGATTGGGGACATATCAAGTGGGATTAGATCGTTTGAGCGTTTGCATGTAGGAGGGAAAATCAGCCTCCTTCCACTTTGATCCACAGTCTAGATCCACATGTGGATCTTTGGATACTTTTTTCTCCACTTTAATCCACA
>WYDE02161195.1:0-11054 GCA_009867175.2 Adela reaumurella | reverse complement strand
ATGGTGCTCAGGAACAATCCCTCCAAGGGAATCCTTTTATTCATCAAACGCCGTATATTGCCCTTTTTTGTCGTGTGTAGACGCAACTAACGGTACTAGTTTAAACAATAAACATTTATTCCCGAGGACGAAAATTCTTAATAATTTTTTCCTTCATCATCATCAACAGCGTTTAACCTTCCACTGCTGGACATACTCCTCTCCAGTTTGTTTCCAACCGTCACCATGGAAAAATTCCGTAGTGGCCTGCTTTGCAAAGACAAACGTCGTAATTCAGTGTAGTTTTTTAATTTAAAAAAAATAATGGTAATGAAATTTGGAAATCTACAACAATAGCGTTCTCACGTTGTACCTTAGCTATTTGTGTGTTATAAAAATGTAAATTTATAGTTTTAGTTTTGCGTCAGACAGAATAAAGTAAAAAAAAATTGTATCTATTCCATCTGACGCTAAACTTAAAGCATAAAAGAACCTTCTTATTACATTTATAAATAGCTAAACTACATACCGAGAACGCTATTGTTGTAGATTTTCAAATTTCAATATCAGTAATTTTTTAAAATAAAAAAAACCACGCTGACTTACGACGTTTTTTCTATGCAAAGCAGTCCACTATGGGTATTGTCTTAATACTTTGATTTTCTTTCTGTTTTGTCACTTACTGTCAGAGATATGTAAAAGGTAAGGATATGGTGTTTCATACAATTTAGTCTGCCGTTTTGGACCCGATAACGAGCAACGCCATCTCTTGGTGACCACGCGTACTGCGTGCTATTTGCCTACGTGATGTGTGCGAATGACCGAGAGGCAGCCAGCGACTGACTGGCAAGTGGGGGTAAAAGAGCGTTTTACCCCCACTGAAGTGGTGCCATTTATGTAGTTCGTAAGGGCCCGTCCTTACGTAGTAATATGTATGTCAATGCCTTAGCTATCTATCAAATTCTCGCTTCTTGGGGTTAGAAGAATTACAACTTGAATTTTTCAGAAAATTGTAAAATTTAAAAATCTAAAAGATAATAATAATATGTCAGTCACATTTTTTTCTGAAAGGTACATAATTTTGCAGCCTTGCCCATCTATCAAACTTGTTGGAGTTGAAAGAATAGCAACTTTAATTCTTCATGATCCCACCCTTCATTGTAGTCTATTTCCTCTTATTACATTACTTTAAAGCACATATTGATTATCACACAATATGGTCGAAATCCACCACAAAATACTCGAAACACATTAAAAACAACAAGAAGTGCGCATCCGGGCCCAAAATTTTCCTTATCCGAATATCTCCTCACTATGTATTTCTTCATATTTCAACTAAACTAACAAATTCAGTGTAGTTGACGAAGTGTAGGCGTATTCAAAATATGAAATTGGCATGTGATTGGCAACATTTGTGTTCATGTCAACTGAGGCCAACTGGCACGGCCCTGTACTCAAATTTTTAATGTAAGAGCGCGAGATCCGATCCAGTTCTGAGCCAATTGAGATGCTATGGGCCAATATGACGTAGTATTCCAAAATATTTTGCAGAGTTCTAAGAAGGCGTGCGAGCGACGCGTGTGCTGGGAGTGCAGAGCAGTACTCCATCGCTTGCTCCGCTTCAGGAGGCAGGCGCAATACGCTAAGAGCGTGCTAGAAAGCGCGGGCAACGATACCCGTCAGGTTAGTGCCTTACTATGTAGACACATATTTGCACAGCTCTGAGCAGGAGCGCGAGTGACGTGTTTGCTGGGAGTGTACATCCGATTTAGGAGGCGGCGTGTCACGCTAAGAGCGTGCTGGGCAGTGCGAGCAACAGTACCCGTCAGGTTAGTGCCTTATTATGTAGGCACATATTTGCAGAGTTCTAAGCAGGCATGCGAGCGACGCGTGTGCTGGGAGTGCAGAGCGATGCTCCATTTCTTGCTCCGCTTTAGGAGGCAGGCGCGACAGGCTCAGAGCGTGCTAGACAGCATGAACAACAATAACTGTCAGGTTAGTGCCTTGCTATGTATGTACATATTTACAGAGTTCTAAGCTGGTGTGCGAGCGACGCGTGTGCTGGGAGTGCAGAGCGATACTCCATCGCTTGCTCCGCTTCAGGAGGCATGCGCAACACGCTCAAAGCGTGCTAGATAGCATGAGCAACGATACCCCTCAGGTTTGTGCCTTGCTATGTAGGCACTTATGTGCAGAGTTCTAAGCAGGCGTGCGAGCGACGCATGGGCTGGGAGTGCAGATCGATACTCCATCGCTTGCTCCCCTTCAGGAGGCATGCGCAATACGCTCAGAGCGTGCTAGATAGCACGAGCAACGACAAATGTATACTATAAACCAAATCTGAATCTATGTACTTACATGACAAATATTTGTAGAGTAATTTCTAAGTTTAAAATTCAAATGCATGGATTATTTTTAGTACCGTGTGGGGCCGGTACTTAAAAGAATGATTCCACTGCATCTCTTCCCATGCATGTCGTAAAAGACGACTAAGGGATAAGGACAAGATGCCGTGGTAAAGGGCGACAGGCTCGCCACCTCTCACCTTGGCACGGTAATTCTACCCATTCATGCATTAGGTGGGTCTTAGTGCCTTACATGCTGCTTGATATCTTGTCCGAATAACTTGCGAAATATTTTGGTCGGTGTTATGCTGTAATTTACCGGAGTTCTTGCAGCACAATGCCGATTGCTCTGCTTACCCCGATTGTTGGGATTCAGCGTGAGTGATATGTATGTATGTATATATGGATTATTTTAAAAAATGTAAAAAAGGGGGACTGTCAAATTGACAGCAGGAAGGAAGTTTATTGGATTTGGTGAAAACTGGTTACAACTTCTTAGTTCTTGGGAAGTCGTGTTATTTGGCCCCGGCCTATGGCCATTGACTTATATAAGGTGCCTGCAACGAATTCGGCCATTCATGTGTCACGTGAAGTATGCTCAGCATCCGATGGATTTCTAGAGGGCTTCACTTTGGGCGCAGCGCCTCTTGCACCATTATATGTGTTACCTGAAGGCGGTGATCAAGAGTGAGGACGTTGGCGTCAAGATGAAGCGGTACCCTATAAACTGCGCCATCTAGGATCTTGAGATGTTCAACGTCGGGATGGGCATTGCCATCTTCATCATCATCAAGAAGGTTTGACAGAGGATACAACCAGAAAATTCATCTCTGCCGTGAATGTCCTCCAGGGATAAGCCTATGAGGCTAGTAAGGAGTGTCAATTCCATTCAAGTCAAGTCAAGTCAATTCAACAAAATTATAATATATATAATAATAAGATCTTAATTTTCAGCAAATAACGAGCCTGTCCTCCCTGTCCACTACAACGCCATACAGCTACTGCTTCAGTGTAGGTGTGGACAAGGACAGAAATAGTGCTAAACACCAACCAAACCTGATGATCAGTCCTGTGGTTACTCACGAATTCAGTGATGAGGTCCTCTATGACTTCAGGCCGATCAGTCCGGTCAGTCCTATTGAAAAGGTCGACCGTGTGGAGAACTGTAACCCTGAATTCTGCGATGATGAATCTGTTGATGATGATCATGACGCCGTTCATGAAAAGAAAGATGTACGTATTTTTATATAAATTTTAAACACTTCTTTTTATTGCCCTGCTGGCTCGTGTGTGCAGTAGCTGTGAACAAATGTGTTTTTTTAAACTTGATATTTGGTCGACGTTTGACTCTAATCATACATATCTGCAGCTTCAGTGGTGCCACAAATAGCGAGTGTTTGAGCACCACTCCCACTTAAGGCACATAGGAAAGCTAAATGTGAATGTTTGAAAATGGACCCCAATATAACTAGACAAGTATATATTACACCAATTTCTTTAAAAACAAGCTCGACAAACACTTGAAAGCCTAAACTAAAATAACAACAAAAAAAAACATAACACCAGTGAATAGATGAACCTAGACATGAGGTCATAAGTTGCAACTGTTCGTTCATCAAATAATTATGTGTCAGTAAGGACTAGAAAGTACTGCAAGAAATTAAACAATTTGTGTCTATTGATTACACCCTTTTTGTTGTTAATCCGCTGGCTCAGTTCGACCGCTGCTGCGGTCGGCAGTGCGCGCTAGCATTATATGACATCAGCCGTACGGGCGCTATTACGTCTCGTATTGGCCGTACGGGCGGCGCGATGTACGGCGTGGAGCGCGGTTGAATTTGCGCGTTTCATTTTAATTTGACATATTTTCAAATGTATTGAATGAAAGAAGAAAGAATCACCAACATAATGCAGGCATACTGAACGCACCTCGCATAATCAATCTTCTATGACCAGTTGATAATACATACTTTCCGGTGAAAAATCACCAAACCATTTTTAATTTTATACTATGGAAAGGAATGAGACCCATCCGTATTTAAAAAAAATATATATTTCTTAAAAGGTACATAATTTTTTTGGGCTCACAAGCTTTTCAAATGACTATTGAGTTTTTCTCTCGACGTTTCAGACATTTTCAGCATATAAGGAAAAAAATTTCAAATACTCTTTCGGAATGTTCACAATTAATGAAATTCCAAAAAACCCTCATGGGGTGAGTGGTCAGAGTTGTATTGTATATACTTTATTGTACTCATAAAATGGTTACAATAGGCGAGCTTAGTGCAGACGTGCACTATTTGAATACTAACCTTTGAGATGTGGTAGTAGGGCATGTGGGCGTACAAAAAGTAGGGAGAAGAAATATAAATCATTAGGTGAATATATCTTAAACAAAACAAAAACTATAACATAATAAATAATACATAGATATGCAAAATACGTACTAATACATAGATATAAAGATTACATGGAAATATGTAGATACATATTACGTAAATTTACACATATAAATAAATTACATATATGTACTTTTATGATAAATATACAATAATAGTCACAAATTATAATATACCTACATAATATACATTCAAAAGTTATGTCAACTGAGCGGAATGAAATTCATAAACAGATAATTCATTAGCTGATAGTCTGCAAAGATTTGTTTCAAATAAGGATAGACTTCTTGAGATATTCCCGCTTTGTCTTCAAACTTTGCGTCTAAGTTGCCGACCGCGTTCGCCACTTTCCCTTTATTATAACTTCCTTTAATACTTCTGTATTAATCTACTTTCTTATATTAAGAAACCTCGGTAAGTAATTTTTTAATAATGAAAGTTTCGTCCCTTCAAAGCAGATGACAAAAAGACTTAGTTCTTTTCAACTCATCATAGCAGCTTTGAGGTAATAATCCCACAGGGCCGCATTTAGGAAACGTGTCGTATGATGAAGATTTAATTAAAGGTAATTTTTTTAATTTTTAATTTTATTTTATTTTATTAAGAAATCCAACAGCATTATATTAATACAATTTCAAGTTTTCTATCAGCTAACATTTAAGATTTGTTAAACATAACGCCAATTACAGGTTTTTATTTTACTAAGGTTTTTTTATGTTTTGTGTTTTCATCTCACCATGGTGGGATCTGAAGTCTTATGTCACACATCGTGAACCGTTATGTGAGCCTAAATCCCCTAAATCCTTACGAGTATGGTGACATGGCAAAGTAATTCCTTTTTTTCAGTCCGGCTACACTGAACTACACGGATAACCAGTACTGTTTCCATAGCAGTTTCAACCATTATGCAAGTGCTCGCTGCTCCGCATGCGTGCTTTCATAGGCAAACGCGAACTTCAGTGCATGAAGACTTACTAAGTCTGTTTTTGTTGCATCCACATTCATTACGACATTAAATGATAAAATCCGCAACACGATATAGTAAGAGGTTTTTCAGTTATAAGCGAACAAAGATAACGACTTACGCAAAGAAATTTTTTTAGACATACATGTTTTTGCTCAACTTCGTTAATGAAACCTAACTCTCAAGGAATTTTGCGAAAATAAATAAACAGACAGATCCATCGTAATTTTTTTTATGATTAGCAGTACCACTGACGAAAAGGGTGTTACTTGACATGCATCAGACTAACGCATATGGTTGGGAAACCGCGCCCACGGTCATGCGGATATTGATGGAGGCTGCGAATGCGATGTCAGCTGTCTCCTTGTATATCTTCAAATTGTGTTTGAAAGACCCCTAATATTGGCGGAAACATTTGTAGGTACATAGAAGATACATTTCACTGGTTGGCAAACTTGTAAATAAAGAATTCACAGGATTGATTTATAATTTTTTTTTTATTTACATATAATAACTATCACGCCTCTTTCCCTGCAAGATGGGCAGGACAGAGACGCCATATTGTATATTTTTAGCCGCTTGAAAAATTGGTATATGGTACAATGTTTCTCCGGAAATGTATGCATAGACTGGTTGAGTAGGATAGAATTCATGCAGATAAAAGTTTTCATCATATGCATAAGCCGAAGCATTTATTTTATATTTTGTTTTATCTTTTGCTACAATTTCACTGATCTTCAAATGGCAGGATAATAGCCCTTCGTCAGAAAAAATTAGTCCGTCTTCAAACTGGACTGGCCACTCTTCGGGGGTGAAATTGGCTGCACTCGAGGCCCCGGCTCCAAGCACAGCCACCTAACGTTTGGCATCAATAAAAAAAAATTACTGAAGGCACAGGGCTCTCTTATTTAGATATATGAGAGGATTTAGTCATACACTTTCACGGTGACCATCCAGCTTAGAAGTACGTTTCCTCACGATGTTTTCCTTCGCCGGAGTGTCAGCAGCCATTTCACCAGAAATTCTAAAGTTATAAATATTGTGCTCCTAGAGCGGATCGAACCCGCACATCCTTCTTCAGAGGCGAGCTCTTGACCACTCGGCTAATCTGACACCCATTCACATATTGACATGCGCTGTTTATGGATTCCTTCTGGTAAAACTACGCCATTAAAAGTATGTGTCATCATCAACAGCGTTTATCCGTCTACTGATGGACATACGCCTCTCCAATTTGTGTCCAATCCTCCCGGCACTTGGCAGCACGAATCCATCGTTTTCCCGCGACATACCGGATATCGTCGCGTCGTACCTGGCGGGTGGTCTTCCCACACTTCGCTTGCCTTTCCAAAGACGTCAATGTAGGACGCATGAGCTCCAACGGACGCCATCCTTGCGGTCCACGTGTCCAATCCACTGCCACTTGAGCTTTGCCACACGGTGTACAATTATACCTATTACTTATTTAACGTGTAAATAATTAAAATTAAGCTTTGAATCCGGCCCTGTAATGCGCAAAAGTTTTATTTTCTATTTTACGACAAAAAACATAGAAAGTAAGGACCCCAGTCAGCTTGGCCGCCAGTAAAAATTCTACTTTCACTATGTACTCGCAAACGCGTGGACATAAAGCTGAATGAAACTTATCATGCCTAACCGGAAATGACCCAACCTTACATAACCTAACGTAACCGAACCTAACCTACCCTAACTTCTCCTGACCTGACCTAACCTAATATAACCTAACCTGACCTAACCTAATATAACCTAACCTAACCTGACCTAACCTAATATAACCTACCTAACCTGACCTCACCTAATATAACTTAACCTAACCTAATATAACCTAACCTAACCTAACCTGACCTAATATAACCTAACCTAATATAACCTAACCTAACGAAACAAAGAATATATAGTGACAAGGATTGAGTAAGTAATGCTTCGCTGGTTCGGTAATGTTAGAAGAATGGATGATAGAAAACTAACGAAATAAATCTTTGGAGCGAATGTGAGTGGAAGAGTCGAGAAGAGTCGCCCTAGACGCATGTGCAAGCAAGCAAGTGCGCAGTACCCGTAACTGACGAGCGTTTATTAAGAATATTACGAGAGTGCAAGAAGCGACAGAGGTGTGTCTGGCAGGATCATGGCAGGTGGAGATCCGTTTGATTTGTAGCACATTAATTAGACTGAGTGATTGTTTAATTGTCTTTTTTCTTTTCAGTTGGTGGCAGTGCCAAGGAGGAACATCCTGTGATGTTAGGTAAGTTCTTCAACCAAGATTTCTAGAGAGTATCTATAATACATTTGTCATTACAAAAGAGCTTGCAGCCACAGTGGAAGAAAATTGTATTTTATAAAATTAAAAAAAAAAACATTTATTTACTTAAAATACATGCACACATAGCGTCAAGAATGTTTCCCAGTGGGGTAGCCAGAGACAACGGATCTCCACGTGCAACGATCCTGACATACCTCTGCCGCTTCTTGCACTCTCATAATATTCTTCATATATGCTCGTCGGTTACGGGTACTGCGCACTTGCCAATTTTGGAGCACATATTCCATTTCTCCTAGGTATGTGCGTATAGGGCGACCTTCCCGACTCTTCCACTCACATTCGCTCCAAAAATTGCTTTCGTTAGTCTTCTATCATCCATTCTTCCAACATGGCCGAACCACCGAAGCATTCCTTTCTCAATCCTTGTCACTATATCTACAAATAAAATAATAGAAAAGAATAAGAATACAAAATAGCAACACATCTCAGTATTTTAATTGTCCTTTGAAAGAATGCGTCAAATCGAATTGAATTTCAGCTAGTTGACTCAAAGCGTTTGGTTTGGCGATATTATTGAAAAGACATGTTTAAAATAAATAGTTTTGTCCTACATACAACACTAGTACACAGGATACAAGTACCTATTGAATTAGAATCATTCACCACTTAATGTGTTAGCTAAACAAGTCATAAAGGCACGATCGTGATCGGTAATTGAGACACGTCCAGCCTGTATTTTATAGAGCAATGGCTAAAAAAGAGTTTTTGTAGAGTTTGTCAATAAAGCTTAATCTGGTTAGAACTAACTACGGTGCGTCTGTCAGTTACTTTGCTTTTCCGATTGAGTCAGTCTCAGTCGGTTTCCCTGCACCGCTTTACCAACTGTTTCCTGCGCTGAGTGCCCAATCGGGCGTTCTAAATATAATTAAACTATACATTTTCTTAAAATTATTCTAAAACACGCCATCACTAGGGAGAGCTGTGTCTAAAATTTCATTGAGATCGAACAATAGGACCTAATCATACAGACCCAAGCACACATGCACGCATGAACGTCATGATTAGCATTTTCAGAATAGTAATATTACTTTCTACGTAATATACGCTCGGGACCAGACAAAAAATAAATTTCAAAGGAGCGATTTAAAATATTTTAATGTGAATTCCGGGAGCTTCATGTACCCAATCCTTATAGCTTATTCAACGACCTTCTGACCTTCGTACTTTGGGACGCAATAGATAGATTTTTTTTTACATTTCATTATGATGACTGGTGATTTCATTGTGCTATTTCGGAAGAACTATTCTCGTTCTATATATAATTAAACTATACATTTTCTTAAAATTATTCTTAAACACGCCATCACTAGGGACAGGTAATAATAGCAGTGGACGCGAAAATGGAGTGTGGGAAGAGTTACACGAAGATTTTACGCGAGATTAGTTCCGTACGGCTGAAAACCACGAGTTAGTATTGGAAAATCATTTTAGAGGCGTCTACGGTAAAGAATAAAATGCTACGACTGAACCATGGCTAACAATCGTTTTCTCAGTCTCACCTGATTCAAGCCATGCTGGAACATTAAGACATTGTTATGTCGCCCTTTATTTTTTAAGTGAAGGAGCATGGGTGGATGCAACAAAATCCATCGAAACGCACTCATTCGACGCAGGTTAAGCTGCATATACAGTATTGTGAATACGGGCCACAATCAGGCCCCGTCTCGGAGATTTCCGCATCCTCCAGACTGCAAGGCAACGTCACGTGGCAGCTCCTGGCGGTGGTGATTATGGGGCGTATCCCAGTAAAACTAGTCAAGCGTGGTTTTCTTGAAAATCCCTAAACCACAAATAAAACCTATTTGATATTAATTGTACATCAGTTGTTGACGTCCAATTTTAAATTTTCGAACTTTCAGGAAAGATCCCAATTATTTGATAAACTGGCATGACACGAACGCGCGGACTACTTTTCCGCGCGCTCGTGTCATGCTATTTCTATATTTTTTGTTTATATAAATAAAAAGTTATCGATGTATGCATATTTGTAGGTTATATCAATTATAACCTTCTTAAGAGCGCTGTCTCAATGCGACGCTGATTAGAAAATAAGAATGTCATATGTACGGGAAGTTTACAACCGTCTTAACGGTGATTAATTTCAATTAACTTACGTTATGGATACCTGGCGTATGACAGCCCAAATGAAGCATATTTTCATAGCCCCTCCATGTAAGGACAGAAAGAGCGTCTTCGTGCATACTATTTTGCCATTTTTGTCTTAATCCCGTCATTACAACGTACATAAGTAAGAGGAACAAAGCGATCCCAACATTGCGTTCGCTTAACATATTATACATACAGCATGGGTTAGATTTGTAGACAGAGACAATTATAGTTGGCTATGGCTGATCTATTTCGCGGTACAAGTAATATTTGGCATGTTTCTTATTTTGAATGTTCAGATTTATCCCCATACAAATCCCATCGACGGTAGAGTTTACGTTGGCCGAGAAATCAAACAAAATAGAGGCCGCCCCCGTCATTAGTTGTGTGGATGTGTGCTTATTATCTTCTAATTGATACTTTCGGACCCTTTGTGTCCCTCAGTTCGCTGTAGGAGGCCATGATCAGGTAGGGAAGAGACTAATTTACTCTTATTATACAAGTTAGCTTCATGAAACATTATGATATTATTGTTGTCTATTTGTGTGTTTGTTTGTGGCCAAGCAGATTAATGTATGTAAAACATATTAAAATCCGAAGCAAAACTTATGCTATAATTTTTTTTTTAATATTCCTTTTAGATTTATATTATGTCTTCAGATTCTAGAAGTTATAGTGTTTTTCTGCCCCTGAATGTAGTAAATAAAATATTTTTTTTGCCCAAGCGGTTCAACAATACTAATAATACCTAAAAGACCATAGATAGATAAGAATAGATAAGGTTAGAATATAGAATTATAAAGCTTAAATTAAATTTATTTTAATCAAGCTCTGAAACTGTAATTTTGCACTGTAGGCAGTGTCTATTGTGTGGTTAGTCACAACGTATTGTAATAAAGACGTTTAAAAAAATAAATCCC
>WYDE02161084.1:0-11055 GCA_009867175.2 Adela reaumurella | reverse complement strand
TCGAAGTTTAGGAATTTTTCTAATGATGCATGCTGGCCTATAACCCCCTCTTAATTTCAGTGTCACCCAGTTCGGAAGCAATAAAAACAATTCAAAATTTTCCAATTTTTTCCTTTTATTTTGACAAGTGAGTCTGAGACATTCCTCCAGCACACACCAATCTGTTCCATCATTGTCTAAAGCACTTCTGTGTCGTGCATGATCCCCGGTCCCCGGCCGGACACTGTGTCTTTACTTCATTCCAAATTCTAATAACATTTATAAAGCGACGTGCCTGCTCAGAGCGACAGCCGACGAATAGACAGACGGACAATAAAGTGATCATAAAGGATGTTTTTTTTTCGTTTTTGAGGTACGGATCCCTGAAAATGTTTCAACAAGAACAAATAACATTGCGGCCAAAAGTTGTATTCGCAAATGTTTTTTTTTATGGAAACTGACACGGAAGGCTACATCACCTAAGGGGCCGTCCATAACGCACCGTCCGGTTGCGAGGGGGGGAGGGGTTAGCAAAACCGGACCAAACCGGACGCTGGGTTAGGGAGGGCTACTGCCTATCCGGACGTCCGTTCGTTTCATTGACCTAGACCGAGGGAGACATCACTTTAACATTTGCAATATCTCACACTGGATACCATTCGGAGACAAATGCTCACCATTATTTACATGTTGAACACTGCAGCCTGCAATCTTAGACCATTTCGTAATTATTTTTGGTCACTGTGTAAAAATTGCCATACAAGTGATTTCCCCCTCGTATATTCAAGGTCGGGTTTAACCCTACCACCATGTAAGGACAGGGAAGGGACCTAAAGTTTAACGTTTAAATGTTTTTTGTGTAATCTGGTTTTCATTTGATAAACTTTAGTATTTATGTAATACCATTTAGGTGATGTCGAGTGGAATCGAGCGTTTTTTTTTTTGTTTTTTTAATAAATTATTTAATTGTACTAGATTTTTTACGAATCAGTCGTTGGCGATTTACTTACAATTTTCATATTGTGAAGTAACGCTGCAGTCGATGCACCGGTCGAAGCTGAACTACCAGATGTTTTAACGATGAATAATATGAAGACAAATTTCGTAAAGCGATGTGTAGTCCGGATAGCTCAGTTGGTTAGAGCGTTGAGGGCTATACTCTAGGACGCGGGTTCGAGTCCCGCTTCGGACAACACGTTGAACAGATATTTTTCTTTTTCTTTTTCTAAGTTAATTTATCTGTTGCATCGACTGCACCGTTACTTCACAATATAAAAATTGTAAGTAAATCGCCAACGACTGAATCGTATAAATCTAAAACAATTTATATATCTAGTTAACGTGCAATTACGCACGTCTTACAACTGTGCAAAAAAACTAGTACGTGTACGTCATACTTAAGTACAGGTCTTCTACGTCATAGCTCCTGAAACTTTCATGAAAAATTATTAAAATTATTGTCACGATCGTGGCACGTGGAGATCCGTTGTCTCTGCCTACCCCGCTGGGAAACAGGCGTGTAATATTATAATTATAATATTACATTCTTAGTTATCAAAATATCACATAATTTAAGTAGCTAGTCTTTATATGAAATAAAGAATTTTTGAAATATTATTATGAAATAAGATAACAATAAAATATATTAAAATAAAATAGTCTAAAATTATAATATCCCCTAAAATAAAATTATAAAATAATTCGCCTTTGGTTTTTATGTTTTTTTTATTATCACATAATCCACACATTTTACAGTACGTTAGATTAAAACTAAGCATACAATTTATTCCCAATTTATTTCCCTGAGAATAATTATGATTTTTAAAATATTCAGTAAAATTATAAATTGGGTTTAAATATTCTTTGAGCTTCTTTTCAAAACTTTGAGGTGAAAAATTTCTTTACTTAAATGAATATATATTTCAATGTGTTGGTATGTTGAGTGTCTAAATAACTCATATTATCACGTCTCACAAATCTATTTTATATCTTGAATTATAACATAGGTCCCTTCCACCTCCTTACATGGTGATAGTGTTAACCCCGCCCGGGTCGGTACCACCGTACTGAATGAAGGTCAGTGGAAGCTGCTATGAAACATAGTTCCTGTTTTCCGTCCAGATCAGTCTAGCCGGCTCGATTTGAAGGAAGCGTTGACATGGCATCAATTAGGATTAAACAAGGTGTATTAGGCTGACATCACTGGTACTTAAAACTGGTGCATTAGGTGATATAACCAACCATCCGTGTAGAGGTTTCCATAAAAAAATATATATGGACACACAGTCCCCATGCATGGTCTATGGTCGACACAGACGGACGCGAGCGGAGAAAGTACATACATATCTCATTAAATTACTAAAATTGAGACGCAACTAGGACGGAACGAGGTCGCCTTGTCGCCTAGTAGCGCTCACTTTACAGTCGTGCCACAGTGCATTTAACAGCAGTAGTGTAGCTGCTATCTTCAATCCCGGGCCCCGGGCGCGGCGGCGCGGGCGTGACCCATGCCCGTATTATTGATGTTGCCCTGTACTCATTACAGTTTCGCTACTGGCTAAATAATCCATTCTGTAGAGTGTTCGTGCCTACATATACGAAGTACCTTTGACGTAAACTACCTTGAATTCCTATCCAAAGTATTAAGAATTTTAGTTTTCGCAAATTTACGGTCTTGAACTTTTCGACACATCTTAAAATTCGTACGTGCTTTACTGTTTAATGTGGAAAACAGGAAGTACATAGACATGTACCTAGACATTAATAATCCCGAAAACAACCTAGGCGTCTGTTTGAGCTTGCGTTACGAGTTACGAAACTAGTTTGCGCTAACACCAGTCTGCGCAGGTGTTAGCCATTCTTCGCCGTTTTCAAGCTGAGGCTACGCTGGCAATGGTTCACTCAGTGACCTCTGTTACGCATAGTCTACGAGAGTAGCAGTTAGCTACTCGTGATCTCTGTTACGCTTAGTCTGCGCTGCGAGGCCGTAAGCTATTTCAAATCTCTCTTACGTTGAGTCTACGAGAGTAGCAGTTAGCTACTCGTGATCTCTGTTTCGCTTAGTCTGCGCTGCGAGGGCTGTAAGCTATTTCAAATCTCTGTTACGTTGAGTCTACGAGAGTAGCAGTTAGCTACTCGTGATCTCTGTTACGCTTAGTCTGCGCTGCGCGGGCCGTAAGCTATTTCAAATCTCTGTTACGTTGAGTCTACGAGAGTAGCAGTTAGCTACTCGTGATCTCGGTTACGCTTAGTCTGCGAGGGTCGTAAACTATGCCAGATCTCTGATACGTTGAGTCTGCACGGGACTTTCTTTGTTCGTATGGTGAACTAACTTGAGAAGAGATAACGTTTATTTTCAGATTTTTTTCTGAAGCGATAAATACGAGGCACTACTGCCATCTCTTTGCATTTACTGTGACCGTTCTGTACTAAACTAAGTCTTGCGCAAGGCACTGGCGCATTGTTGACCAAGTTGATATTTCTATGGGCGCAATATGGGACAATAAGTTGAGATTTCATACCTCGAGTTTCAAATTCTAACAGGTACGTAGCTGGACACTTATTGCTGGTTGCGCCAAAAGTTGCATTCTTTGGATTTCATTATAGTTAGTATGCGTTCATAAACGTAGGTATATCTCCATGCCTCGTAAATTTTACTAAAGTTTTCTAACCCTCAGAAGTATCTACAAAAGTAACAGTTAGTTAGTAGGTGCGTACTTGGTGACGTCGTTCTACCTTCGCGAGGGTCCATCTTCCCACGCTTCTTTTATGTTTTAATTAATAATGTTAATAGATTGATCTATATTGTTACTCGTCGGGTTGATTGTGTTGCTCGATGTGTTTGTTGAGCACGTTTCTGAAGCTGGACGTTCTCTTGTTGCAGATGACGCCGCAGGAGGAGCGCTCAGCGGCGGAGCAGCAGCAGACCGCACGCGACACCGCCTGCGACGCCGACGACATGTTCGGACCTCCCCGCGCGACACCCACCGCCAGGCCTCGCCTCTCCATGATCTCCGCACGCCTGCGCGCCAACGAGGAGCGCAAGCGCGTCATAGAGATCTGCAGCCAGAAACTGGAGAGCATCGACGATCCCGCCAGCGACCTGAGGCGCTCCGTCTGCATCAACAACACCTACTGCCGCCTCAGCGAAGAGGCGCGCCGCGAGAAGGAGGCGCGGAGGGGCGAGCGACGCACTCTCGAGTCCTGCGACGATTGGAGCGTGGGAGCGAAGCGCGCGCGACGCGCGGCCGAGGACGAGTGCCTCGCGCTCCTGGACGCCATCCCCGAATTGGGAGACTGCGCGCGCCTGGCGCGCCTTCCTCACTTGCCCAGAGCCGACCTGCCCCTGCTGCTGCCGGGCATGCTCGCCGTGTTGGACTCGTGACCGCGCCGCCATGCCGCCGCCGCCGCCGTCGCGTCTCCGCCGCAGCCCCCCTCGCCCCCTCCACTCTCTCCGCCTTCGCCCCTTTCACCGGAGACTCTCGACGCGCACTTCCCGCTGTGATGGGACTCTCGGGGAAGGGAAGCCGAACGGTGCAAGTGAATCGTCGGGAAAACAGTGCGCGACTGTGAGCTCGAATTTTAAGACTATTTAAATCGGAATTTAATTAGATTATGTACTTGAATGATGTCCCCCAGGACCGACCGGTCGGTGCGGGTCCGCGACGTACTTACGGTACTCATGGGGAGGCGGATCAAACGCGAGGCAGTCGCGGGTCCGATGCTCCCACACAGTGTTCCAATCTACGTCTTAACGACAAACCAATGCTTATTAAATATACACGAGGCCAATTTATTTGTTTTATTAGATTATTGTACACCAAGTTTTTTAGTTAATTTTTTAAGTAAGCCCGAGGATGTTTTATTAGTTTAGTTGGATAGTATAAGCAATAAGGACATAGTGCAAACAGACCGGGAACGACGAGTGCCCATTTCCGACCGGAGCTCGCTACCCGACCAGTGTCACTGCGACCCCAACACCGACTCCCGAGGCGAACCCTTCGATAACCATATTCTCCTCTATCAGTGTTTGTATTAATAATAATTTAATTTCAATTGCATTTAATAGGACCATTCTGTTAACATTCATTGCACGTTCATCTTCCTCTATACTCTTAGTCCTTTACTCAACTAGTCACTGAGAAATTACTACTTTTATGTGTTCCTACTTAGAGGATGTCGCGAGTGCTCCTTCAACTATTCCTCTCTTTAATGGAACGTGTGATGAATGCACAAGGAAACATGTTACCTCATAGCCAAATATTGAAGAGATGTTCAATGTTATATATGTAACCGTATCCGATTTAATGGTCATTTACTCAAGAACACAATTATGTATTTTTGAAATAGTTCCACATTCGTTCGATCTACGTAGATTAGATATTTTCCTACGGAATCTTAATTTCCTATGAAATATATGTACCTACCTTCCTACTTTCTTAAGTGTGAGTTATGTAGAACGATCTAAATATAGTATAATGATATATTTTTAATTTATTTCATGACATGCCGATTAGATCATGCATCTGTTTAATGTTGTCATTTATATATTTTTAACAAATCATTGTACAAACGGAATAATTTCAGGATAGGCTTTGTTTATGAAACATTTATTTATGCCAATTGAAATACTGAAAATATACACTGAAATACTTGTGCATTTTTCTCTGATGGTTTCTGAATTAAACTACACTATTTTAATTTATTCACTCTAAAGAGGTTCGAGCAACGACAGAACTAAAAGTATGAAATGAAAAAAATTATATTGTTTTTAATGATTCACGACCAAAAAGATAAATTATTTTATTTATATATCGTAGTGCTTACCTGCCTAATTCTGTAGGTATAGAAAAAGTCTTTGAACTTATTAAATATTTTTTTTTGCGTATTATCATAACAAATATACAAAGTTATATATTCATGCCAGAAAACCAGTACATGCATTGGCTTACTCGAGTTACCTTATCACGTAAATCGAGTACTTTTTCTAATAGAATCAAGATGATGGAATCTTTTCTGATTTCGCATTCCAGCAAAACATATTTTCTTTTAACGTCTTCGCTATCTCTAATCTACAAGTATTAATGTTTTTTTTACACCTTTTTATTCTATAAATACGTTGTGTAACTACTGTATATGTATTATTTATTAATGATTAAGGATATGGGGCGACCCAAACCAGAAGTGCTGGTAGCATTTTCCACCAATTTTGCGTTGGCCGTCACCAAAGATGTCTTAAATAATGATTAGATAGGTATGAAATGATGCAAGGCGAGTGCTCGCCGCATTGTGGTAAATTTGCCCATAAAGTTAATAATGTCTTAAGTGACATAATACCTTTATTTTGCCTAAAATATGTACGATTTAAACGGGCACTTTTTATATAATAATATGGTTGCGTCGTATATTTTAATAACATACTTCTTTGACATTCATAAAGAACGATGCGCTACGTGTATATTATTATTATTAAACTTGGCGACCACGGGCTCCCGTTTGCGCGCATCATGTCATGATATCTACGAGTAGCTAATATTTAAGATATCTGTGACGTCAACAATAAAGCATTTACAATGTTATAAGTTTTATTCATCGCAAAATGGAGAACAATTTGTGTAATGTAATGATCTTTTTATTCTGGATTCTCGAGTTCTCAGCACGAGTACTGCGGTAGTAATAGTCCATGAGTCCACTGCAAGACTTACTACGTGATATGATATCATTTTGAAATGCAGCAGCACATCGAAAAGTGACGCTAAGCAAGGAACAGCAATTCTTATTATTTTAATTTTGAGGTGTCATTTACGTCATTTGACATCATCACAAAATCCCTGGCAGCATTTAGGCCTTTGTTAATAGAGTAGGTAAAAATAGGCCTGCCACCTTCTGGTTGGCCGCTATTATTTAGAAGACTGCATCAAAGGAATTTTTCGTACTTCCCGCCAATTCCAGGCGCTGAAATCGGCTGATCCTCGCTTAGCGTCACATTTTCGATATGCTGCCAGGCATTTCAAAATTACGCCATATCACGTAGGCAATCTTGCAGTGGGCTCATGGTCTATAAAGTAGCTATACTCGAAATTAAATAAAAATGTGTCAATTGCAAGTTATATTTACGAAAAGGATATGTATATCAGTACTTATGTTGTCTCATATGGTTGATTATGGGGAGGTAATATTGGTCGCCTTCTCTATAGTGTATGTGTGAGGGTCGTTGAGTCGTTCCTGGTTCGCACTCCTGTGATATTAGCCTAAAGCTTGTGTTGTATGTGGCAAGAGTAGCTTGCGGCGACGTCGTTCATATTATAACGATAATTATAATTACTAGCGTAAGCGTAACTAGTACGTGTTGGTAAGTAAATAAATTTTGTAAATGTTAAAAGAGTTACGGTTAGTTTTTATTTTGTAAATGTTCCCTCGTATGCAGAAATAAAATATTATTATCGAAAATTTTGTTTCAATATTATGTCTGTTTTATGTCTGTTAAAGTCCGACCTCTCTCATATCTTAGCTCTCTGCTCGCCCCCTATAGTAATTATTGTGATAATAAGTAGCCTATAGGCGATGGGAAGACTTAAGATTTACGTAGACATAAACCGCATCAAAATCGGTCAAGGGATTCTCGAGTTATAAACGGACAGACAGGACTGACTACTGAGGACGTCAGACGATAATAGGGAAGGGATGGTCGTATTTGTTTGATCTTTAAAATGTGATTGAATATGCCGGTATAAAGCAGGATCGTTTTTACCGAAAATTGCAAAATAAAAATGACGGATGATATTCATTTCTCCTAGATCGTTAATAAATTAAGGTTGAGATCACACAAGAGTCCGTCGTAACCAATTTTATTTTTCCATTAACAAACGCATCGCAACATAATACATCATCAAACCGCATAAAGCAATGACTCCATTTGGGATCACACGTCATTTCGCACTTATTTTCGCGCCATATCCGCCAGCTCATAAACTCAGTAGCAGCCGAAATGCGACCAAAAAACCAAAAGACACTGCCATAAAAACTGCCGTAAACGCCACTCGCCGCGCGCCGGCGCGCCGGGCCGCTCCGTCGTCCAGCTCCCGGCCTGTCGACCGCCTATTGTTTTATTGTGGTCGCAGAACATTTCAATAATTACAGACAGCCTTTGCGGAGCCGCGCCGCCCACGCCCTCGCCCGGCTGACTATACGCCAATGTCGGCCGGTCAAATCACAGAATGAGAGCAGAGCAGTAGTAATACTACACAACGTACGCGCAGGGTCAGCACGAGCAACATCTCCAGCGCTTGCACTCTTGCAGCCGCCCCCGACATGGAATTTCACTTAGTTCTTCGATATTTGTATTCACTGCGCAGCCCCCTGTGAAGCTAACGCGAAAGTGCATAAGGTAACAATCATTCTGGATAAATTTTCTATATACAGTGAAAACCCAAAATATTATTCAGTGGTTTCGAATTTTATCACGGATAGAAGAGCAAGATTTATATTCCATGGGGAGTGCTCGGAAGAGCTGTATAACGAGATCCCGCCGTCCCCTTTCCACCTTCGCACTACGCGTACTGGGCATGGATTGCATCCCTACAAGTGGGTCTACCGCGGATGCGTACGAATCGGTCCTGCAGAAATTTCATCTACAGAACCGGTAAGCTCTGGAACGCTCTCCCTGCCCACATATTTCCTTTCATGTATAGTTTCGATTCCTTCAAGAGGGGCGTGAATAGGCACCTGTCAGGCCGACATGGCATTCACAACCCACGTTAAAACCTGAATGTCCATGCGCGTCGTTAGTCTTCTTCTGGGTGGCTCGGCGCCATATGTCGCACTCTCAATAAAAAAAAACTGTTTAACTGTAAACTACAATTTCTTGGAGTGCTAACAGTGAGTGCAGAACATATCTAACATTTCAGAAGAACAGAACCGTCTTTACCATATGGGCACACAGGGCTTTTGCCCAGGCCCCACCGGCCTTACGGGAGCTACCGGGAAACCCGTGTGGCCGTGGTGTCGGCCCGACCCGGACAACTTCTTTCTTCTTTTGCAGTAATTTTATTAACCCCACTGCTGGGCACAGGCCTCTCATTTTTACATGATATGAGAGGATTTTAGTTATACACTTCCACGGTGACCAAAAGGCTTGGAAGTGGGTTTCCTCACGATGTTTTCCTTCACCGGAGTGTCAGCGGCCATTTCGCACAATTTCTAAAGTTATAAATATTGTGCTCTTAGTGCGAATCGAACCCACATGAGAGGCATGCTCTCGCCCTCTCGGCTAATCTGACGCCCTTGATGATGATTTCAAAGGAACCTTGGTGATTTTAGCTTCTTCCTCCCAATTATTTCTTGAAAATTTGCGCGCTCGTTTCGCTCGCACATTTGTGTAATTAGTTCATTTCTGTTTTCTCGTAATGACCTGTGCTACATTTGATTTACTTATTTCCCACTTTTACCTACAGAATCATTGCATTAGATTTTTTATTGAGATTTTATGAGTAAAGGAGGCATGTTTGAGCATTGAAAATAAAGTTTTTTTAATGGTCCGCGGATAAGGTGGCGCTAGCGGTACGCCGTTGAAAAATGTGGGGAAACGTTGCGCTAAACCATAGCCGCCTTCACTACTCGTGTTTCTTTTTGCATTAATTTTTTTTTATTCTACTCTATTCTACCATCAATTGTTTTGTGCCGCATGGCTAAGTCGGCCCTGCAGAAGAATGTACTCGTATACTTTCATCAATTAAATTATTCTGAGCAACAAACAAATTCACATGTCGTATGGTTAGATATCTAATGTGTAATAATTACTCAGTTACGTTGACATACGACATTTTATTTTATAAAATCTGATCCAAATCTACGAATATATGCACACATATGTACATATAGAATTAATTATAATCACATACATACGATTTTTTATTTATGTATTTTTTCTCTTTTATTTTATTTTTACAGTTTGCACTATTTTATGACATGCCTGCATGCTGTCAAGCGGTCTACCACATCTCGTTTCTACATTACATCCCCATGCGACAGTCGAGTCGCCTATTGCATCTTTTAATTTTGAGAACAAAAGATAATATATATAATACAATATTACCATACATTAACTGCCAATTCGAATTTATGCGCTACTGCTCTTCTTATATTTTCTGTGGTCAAACGAACGCACTGCTTCTATCTGTTTATCCGCGTTCCTTGTCCATGTAATAGCATTGATATATAGATATAAAACATCTAAGGCTACACTTTATTTTCTCTCTTTCTCTCTCTAGCCATTTTCATAGCCATACTTTTTGCTCTTTGATAGGATAAATATTATTTGAGAATAATAGTACAATATGATTAATATAATTTGATAATTTCTTTGAATTTTGAAGAATTTATTATTAGAAAAAAAACTGCAACCATTAATACTCACCGTATTGAATTGTGCAGATTAGATTGCCCAAAAATGGAACAAAAACAAAGGTTGGACACGAAAGGTCACCTTCAATACTTGACTGATGGTCTGTTTTGATTTCGTATAATGTATTGATGATAACCGAAGGTTAGAGGAACCTCCATAAAAACATGAACTGACCCTTCGATGAATAATATGGAACGAAAGATTTATCTACAAGTGCAAATTAATGTGAGGTAGACTACCATCGTCCTACAATGACTGATTAAGTAAAAAATATTTTGATTAGGTTAAAATTATTTCTTCAGTAGAAAATGCATTTATTGGTGGTTTATTTTACGGGTAGGTATATAAGTAGATGTCGACTAAATCTTTTAAGAAAACAGTGCGTCTACCGGCGACTACATCACATGAGCGATTGAAGAGACAACGCCATGATTTCAACCATTCAGACTGGCCGTGTCGAGTGCATTAACGCCTACGATTGGTTGAGACCTCTTCACTCACCTATGTAATGTTAATCCGGTAGACGTACTGTTATCATCATCGACTTATAATATTATAACTATATTTTTCAGTGATACTGAATAATTTGTGTTAGATTTTTTACGATTCAGTCGTTAGCGATTTACTTACAATTTTTATATTGTGAAGTAACGCTGCAGTCGATGCACCAGATA
>WYDE02160973.1:0-11058 GCA_009867175.2 Adela reaumurella | reverse complement strand
AAACACTATTACGAATTCGTTCAGGTGAAGCAAACGAAAAAACCTGAACAAAATAAGCTAGATATATCCAAGTTTTTCTTTAGTATGCATTATAAAATTTATAAATCTTCAAAAGTACGAAATATTAAACATTTCGTCAAAGGTTATGACTCAATCGTTAAGATATTTATTAAATTTAACAAAATTGCCGACAGTTTTCTAAGCTGTGATGATGAAGGGGAATTTATTTATTTTACGAACATGAGTTTCAAGGATAGTGCTAAACCTTATTTTGAAAAAGTTAAAACCGATCTATTCTATGGGATGGAACTAGATAAATGGAAAATAAATCCAGAATATTTGAGTTATGAGTTTAAATTCGTTTTGTTAAATCTTGTTTCCGAAAACAATAAAGAATTTGCTAATCATATTAATATTAATAATAATATTAACGATGTTCTAGATACATGTAAATCTGAAGAACACCCATATGTGAATGAAAACACAATGCCGACTGAGAAAATTGCAGAGCATGGTCTAAAGGTTATTGAAGAATATTTTCAGCATTTAGAGGAAATTCAAGTTAAGATTAACAGTAAAGAAACCAAAGAAGACATAATAAAATTAACAAGAAATTTGATCATGGTGCTCGACACAGAAGATCTCCGATTAATTAAAAAAGACGCCATCGCTCAAATAAATAAACTTAAAGAAAACTGCAACAACGACAAACAAATATTATTATTTTTTTCCGAATTCAAAGAAAATGATCAGATGAAAGAAAAGATGCACAAATTCGTTGAACTTTTTTCTCTATTCACTAACTGTCCAAGCAGCGATGGTATCAATGAAATAATAAATAGAAAAATCAAAGAAATTTTCAGTTTGAATGAACCTAAATTTATTGCTGCCTACTGCTTAAATCATTTTGAAGAATTAATAAAAAATATTAAAACTGATAAGGCAATTTATTTTACTGAGGAGAATGGGAAACAATTATTTAATGATATTACAATGATAAAAAGTAATAAGATGAACATATCCTATATTAATGAAATAGAAAATAAAAATATTGCGTTTAAAAAAGATAACCATCACGTCATAAATTTCTTACATAATGACAATAGTGACAAAATTCTTCATGTCATCGTTCAGAGTACACGTGTACACGCAATGCATATTTTACAAACGGTTAAAAATCTTAATTATCCTGGCACATTATGTACAAATTCTGAGAATTTATTTAAATATTTAAACATTTATTTGAAGCTTAATTTTGAATTAATTGTTTTAGAAGTTCTAAACACCCACGAATCTGTAAAATTATCTGTTTGTATAAGTGATATTATTGAAACCAAAGTAACTAAGAAACTAATTATTATTTCAAAAGGTACACTGACTGAAATTTTAAACGACGAACGTGTATTATGCGAAAGTAGCATTGAATTTACGGACATGAATGAAAAATCACAGGATTACATTTTAGACAAAAGTATTAACTTTCGAAATAATCCTACCGAATCTATTTCAGACTTAAAAATAAAAGATTTCATTACGACTCCAATTAATTCTAACGTATTCGATGAAGTTATATTGGCGGAGATAATTATTAGTAATAAGGACTTAAATATCGGCGATAGTGAGGCTTTTATTTCAGATTCGTATATTAAATGTTATTTTATGCCCAGATATGTCCTGAAAAAAGAAATGGCGTTTTTAAAATATAGCGATGACGAGGAATTGTTAAATTACAAATTGGAACCGAATAATGTTACAGATAAAGTAGTACTCATAGCAAATAATCCTGGAGAGGGTAAATCCACCATGTTGACACATTTAGCACACTCCATGATAGGTTATAATAATTGGATAATCCGAGTTGATTTAAGGAAATACACAGATAATGATCTTGTGTATAATTTGCAGGCTATCAAATTTGGTGTTAATGATACAAATAAAGCTGTAGAATTCATCTCTCTTATGGTTGCCAAAGGTTCAGATATGAGAACTAAATTGGAAAGTAAACTTCTTCAACAAACTTTAGTTAATGGTGGTGAAGTAAAAGTAATATTGTTGTTTGACGGGTTCGATGAAATAAGTCCGCATTATAAGGAAAATACCTGCATTTTGTTGAATGCACTTGCCAATAGTAAGGTAAAACAACTTTGGGTCACAACCAGAGTTCACATGAAGGAATATTTGGAAGAGAGGCTTCATGTAGCGGCATACAGGTTAAAATCATTTAATACACACGAACAAGTTGAGTTTTTATGTAAGTTTTGGACTTACCAAATGAAAGATACAACTGACGAAGAAACTATTGCAAAAATGGTTAAACATGTTAAACTTTCTTTGTACTGTTTATCTATTTCTGTGGAGGAAGGGTTTGAATCAATATTAAATAAAATTGCTGTAGTATCACTAAGTACATTGGCATACTGTACAAAGCACAAAGATTTCTTAAGAGTGCCATTACATCTTTTTATGTTAGCGAAAACTGCAATGATCAAATCATTCAACCCTTCTTCTCTGGCAAAACTTACAGATGTGTACAGTGAATTTGTTAAAAATATATTTGAAGAATATGAAAACAAAAGTGACTCTCAAAGTGGAAATACAGTTGATGTTGATATCAATGAAATGGCAAGAGTTTTATACAGAAAAATTCACTGCGAAGTCGCTGTGAGAACCTTATTCGAGATTGAACCTAGTGATTCGCTGCCCGATCTTGATATCTGTCACGAGAACTCTCTTGAGATGCTGACCAGAGGTGGTCTCATCAAAGCTTACGGCAGTCGAAAAGAGTTTGTTCATCGTACTTTCGCTGAATATTTTTTCAGTGAATATGTTGAAGATAATTTAAGAAGTCCGATTATTCAATCGAAATTCTTGGCGAAAATCTTACTCGATGACGACTTTGAACTTGTACGAACGTTTTTTGATGGTTTCTTGTCACGGCGTGCTCTACTGAAGCATTCTAAAAAAAACAGAAATCGAGATATTGGATACAGGCGATATCCTTACCAAAATATTCTTTGTCAAAATTTATTAGAAGAAATCGTTCACAAGGGAAATAACCCGGAAAAAACTATTCTTCGCTTAACTATCGAAGAAGATAACGTGCACATATTCGTGTTTTTATTTAATAATATTCCAAGATACCAGTTCTTGACTCTGGTTAAGAACCTTTTACGGGACGGATATCCAGTGCTCCCGTCAGCTATAAAAGAAACTCATAAACATTCTAGAATGTTCAATGTTATTCTAGACTCTATCAACAGTATTGAACAAAACTCATCTGAATTAGAATCATTTGCTCATAATGTTCTCACAGAATTACTTATGCAACATCAAGATTCAGACAATATTCTACATTTAGTCGCAATTTGGAATCTCGACGGAGCTTGTTTCACAAAATTAATGAAAAACCATAAAAATGACATACAAATGTTATTATCAGAATCGAATTATGCTAAATTCTCAGTCTTACATATTGTGGCACAAACCGGCAATATAAAACTATGCAAAGTAATTTTGAAACTCGCAAAAGACTGTTTGGGGCAAAGTGAAAGAGACGTGCGAAATTCTAACTCAAAAGATTCATTTAAAAACTTCATATTAAAATGTGATCGCAGCAATAGAAACGCGCTTCATGTAGCCGCTTCTCAAGGTAACGTAGCAATATGCAGACTGATTATGTTAACTACAGGAAAAAATAAAGACCTATTTAAAGACTTGATAATGCAACAAGACAGATTGAAATGTAATATACTTCATGTGGCGTTAAGTGCAAGGAACCTGAGTGCGGGATATTTTATTGTGAAATGGATTATAAAAGAAAATCTATATAAACTTTTATATTTAATGTCACAGCCTACTCGTCTAGGATCTAATATTGTGCACGCAGCAGCATTAAACCATGATACTGCAAAGTATGTTGAATGGATTTTTAAAACAGTTAATAAATATACTAACATATCAGACTTATTAAAAAATGTGCTATTGCAACGAGATTGCAATGGTTATAACACTCTTCATATGGCGTTGGATCGTGAAAATGTACCGTTATTACTGACAATTTTTAGAGCTGTGCAAAGTAATCTTGATGTATTCCGATCATTATTAACCCAACGTACACTCAAAAACGAAACAGCCCTTCATTTAGCAGCGACAACAGGTCAGTTTCAAATCTTTGCTTTCACCTTGAAATCGTCGATATTATTTGAGGGCGTATTTATAAATTCAATAACCGAGCAAAACCTTCAAAAAAAAACTTCTCTACATGCGGCAGCAATTGGTGGATATTTAAAAATCTGTGATTTAATTCTGAAAACTGCTAAAAGAGCACAACAAGATCAATTAGTAAAGTTCTTAATACTACAAGAAGATGAAAATAAAGAGACTGCTTTTCACTTAGCGGCTAGATATGGTCATGCAAAAGTGTGCGAATTGCTTTTAAATACTGCCACAGAATATGCAGACATAGCGCCGTACGTAGCTCCTTGGAGGAGTATAGAAATAAATCCTGTAACCATAAACCCGGGTAGATACAGGCCAATTAATACCCTTTTATTTCAAGTGTCATATAAATACATTAAATTTGACTATTTAATGCTCTCCCCATACAAAGTGGCACTAAAAGAGGTCGCAACAAAAGGTACTACTAAATAATCTTACCTACAACTGCTTTGAACCTGGCATTTTTAACCCATACATTATTTCACCGTCGATGAAATTTCATGTAGAATAGAATAGTATAGAATAGAATAATTTATTGATGTAATAGAATTTACATAGGTCAAATAATGACTTAAGTAAAAAATAACTTCATAATGACGGATCACTCAGAATCCAACGATGTATTTATATCGAATTTGATTTTTTTGTCAAAAACACAAAACAGACCCGCGCGGCAGGCGAGCTGGGTGGGCGGTGTGGCAGTTTGAGCTGAGCTGAGGGGACTATCACTCAGCACCCCGTACCCAGACACCGGCTGCCCTTTGTCGCGGCGACAATTATGTCGTTGTAATTGCAATTCCAAATAAAAATAAGATTAAATATAAATTATCGTCCAAGCCCTTCTGAACCTCAGCCATGGTTGGATTTTGGCTGGAACTTCATCATCCCCGCCCAAGTACATCTTGGGAAAGTGGGTAGAGATTTCATCTTCTTGGCGCTTAGGTGTCTTCATATATATATATACTTTTGCTTTATTAATGATTTCGTCATGCCATGATTTTGTAAAAAGTAAATCAATGTGTCACTTTATTTCATTATTATTATTTCATATTCATTATTCATTATTTCATATGAAGCTAGATGGCGCTAGCCTAGCAAAGTTTATCAATTCACTGCTCCAGCATTATTTATTACAAAGGTTCATAAAACACTATAATTAATATATAAATACAAGTGAAATCTATAAACAATTGTGAAGTAAAGAAGTGAAAGTGTTATATTGACAAACTAATACCTTGTTACAATAAAAAAGACTAAATAATGACTAAGTGAACTTTCTCGTTTCTTACTTTAACAAAGCAACACAGCAACATCACGTGAGTGAATACAATATAGACTTATTAATTCTTTTCGTATAAAAAGACTCTAATAATCGCAGATTGCAAAATAAATGAAAATATCTCTCAAAACCAAAAAACCCAAGGTGACCTTCGATCTAACAACATAAATATTCTCCAGCGCCATCTATTATATATTATCCTATGACAGTCACCAGTTCATCTCTGCATCAGTGAACGAGATCTACAACATCGTCTACTACTCGAACCAAGCGCAGCGCCATCTGTGCGAAACTTGCAAACTATCATCACATATTGACCACTGCGCGAGTTTCGTCTCAGGACTTGCAAGTCCGTCTGACTAAATTATAAAAGCCATGACAACAAAACGAGTGATGCAGGTTCGATCCTGAGATATGTCAACATTTTTATTTATTTAAGCAAATTAAAAAAGCATAAGAGCGCCATCTAGTGACCAAGAACCGGAACACAATGGAAGAAAGCCTACTAAATATTCAAACATAATTAACAAAGTATCACTTCTTAATATAACCCTATCGACATACACGTTCGTTCCAATGCGACACCAGATGTCGCACCAAGACTTATTACCATCATGACTTCTAACGCCTCATAGTTTCGACTATTTCACCATTCTGACATAAGCAAGCCGTGGCCGCATGGTTAAGACGTCTGGTCTGTGAGGCAAAGAACTCTGGTTCGAGGCTGTATGAAGAAACCATTTTTAAATTTTCTCACTTGTTATTCACTTCTGATAAATAAGTCCCGGAAAGAATAACAATTCATACAGTAAAAAAAAAAAAAAAAAAAAAATGGATAAATTGTCGACTGTACAAACGAGATCTATGATAAAGACAAGCTCCTTGCCAGAATTAAACGATCACACAGAATTACAATTGAAGGATAAAATAAAGCAGCTAGAGAACACAATTAGAGATCAATATGCGTTAATACGAGAAAAAGAAGAAATCATAAAAAATTTAAACATCGCAGCAGACCAATGTACAGAATTAAAGACGCAGGAAAAACTTAAAGAATTGGAAATCTTACTGAAGCAACAAAATAAGAAATTAGAAGAAAAAGAATGCCTCGCGAATGGATTATTAATAGAACAAGAAGAAAACAGTGAAGATTTTAAAAAAATGTGCTCAAAAAATAAAGAGCTTAAAGAACAACTTGCGGAAATGCAGATTGAAAATGCTGATCTTGCCAATAGATTACAAATAGCTGAAGTGGAGTTCACGTCCTATAAAGCTGAATATGAAGACGTTGAATGTAGCAATATACAGATAATTACACCATTGAAATTAAAACTAGCGAACTTAGAAAGAGAGCACCTTAATTTACAAAATATGTACTCTGAAACTAAGGAAAGAAACCCAAATCCGAAATTACAACGTGTAGATGAAACTATTATGGCTGAAATTGAAACTTTAAAAGATAATATTATGAACTACAAGAAAACTAACATGAAATTAAGAAGATTATGTATAGCAATGTCGAATAAAAATAAAATGTTGGAAAATAAATTAATGGAATATAAGACACAGGTAAGTAGTCGTGAAATATTAAGATTAATTAAATCATGTGACGAGAGACTGAAAAATATATGTGAAAAGCCAGCAATAATGAAAGAAGAATTCACGCAGCTCGCTCAAAGAACCCCCTCACCAAAGGCCTCCGAAAGCTATCCCTACAATCCTGTTAACTGCACTCTACAAAATCCTACTTCTAATACTAATCACTCTGTCGATAAATCAGATGAAAATTTGCAAGACATCTTCACAAAGAGACAACAAGTAAAGCCCTCCGATGATAATAACATAACAACAACCCTTATTGGAGCCCCCCGAAAACGAAGACGCCCAAGAAAATCATTTCAACGAACTAGTATATTTGACTTGGCTCCTGAAACAACTATTTATACAACACAGAGAGAGATGTTAGAGAATGCCTCTACCACAAGCAGTGAGCATAACATTCCTGGAAAGAGTACCTGCATAAATAATATTCAGTCATCCCCGACCATTACTAACCTACTTCAAACGAACCCTGCCTCGCTCTTGCGGAAATCTACGAGTACTACGGAAAGGAAAAAGAAAATATTAATTCAATCTGATTATCACGGAACGGAACTTGCGTACATATTGAACTCCTCAAATAAAGTAGAAACAACCACAAATGTAATCCAAGGCGCCACGACGGATATTCTACTAAATAATTTGACCTTCATGACGAAAGACTACACTACTGACGACTATGTGATTATATTCTGTGGATCAAGTGACTACAAAAACTTGCCAATTTCAAACTCTATCAAGTGCATATCAAGTACAATACAAAATCTAAAACATACAAACGTAATTTTAATTAGTGTACCGTACGCGAATAACTCATACTCACATAAGTACAATTTATTTGTGGAAAAATATAACGAAAAATTGGTTCAGTGCTGTAGCAGTATTTATGACACTAATGTTCACATTATAAATGTAAAAAACTACCTGGATATAATTGATTTTAAAAAAGATGGTTTTAAGATAAATAAAGCCGGTAAATACAAACTGGCGGAAGAGATATATAAGTCAGTAATGGGGCCAGAAGGCTTAAATACAAACAAAGTTATTAAAGTAACGAAAAGCGAGGACCATTTTCTCAAGGCAATGACAGGAAACAATGTGACTTAAAAAATGAGAATAACTTATGTATAATGAGTTTAAATATTAGAAGTTTAAGAAACAAAATATTAGAAGTGGAAGAGTTCCTAGAATACCTTTTAAAAGATTTGCAAATAGAACCGCATATCTTATGTCTTTGTGAGAGTTGGTTAGAACCTGATGAACAATTAAGCATGTGTATTAATAACTATAGCGTAGTGGCACATCAAAGTCGAGTAATATATAGAGGCGGTGGTACAATAATATTTGCTAATAATAATTTAACAAAAATAGAGGAAATAGACCTAAAACAATATAATATTGAAAAACATATTGAAATGTCTGGTATTAAAATACTATCAGGAGAGAATTCAAAAGAAACAATTATTACTATTTACAGGAGCCCCAACGGAGATTTCAACATATTTTTGGATAAAATTAGTAACGCATTACATGACTTGTCATTTAAGAACATTTTTCTTGTGGGTGACTTCAACTTTGACTTCATAGACAAAACATCAATTAAGTATAGGAAATTTATAAAATTGTGCAAAGAATACAACCTTAGAATATTTGTAAATTTAGCAACTAGAATAACAAGTAAAACGTCTACATGCATAGATAACGTAATTTCAAATATACAGGAATCACTAACTACAACTAAAGTAATCCCTTGTGAAATTTCTGATCACGATTGTATTGTTTTTCGCGTGAATAATATGCACTTAGAAAATGAACCAACTCACGTATTTTACAGGAAGCTATATACAAAAAAGAATCTTATAAAATTTAAAAATAACATTAATAAAATAAATTGGTCAATTCTAGATAAATACGAAGGAGCAGATAACAAATTTACAAAATTTCACAACTTATTAATGGAAAATGCAAATGAATGTTTCAAAATAATAAAAATTAAAAATAAAACTAAAAGACCTAATAAATGGATCACAAAGGGAATAAAAGTATCTAGCAAAAATAAACGAAATATGTATTTGAAATTGAAAAAAAGTTATTCAAATGTTTTAAGAGAAAAATATAAAAGATATAACTTGATACTTAAACGGGTTAGAAGAGATGCAAAAAAGAATCATAACATAAATGAAATTCTTAAATCAGATAATAAAATAAAAACAACATGGAACATAATACAAAGAAATACAAACAAAGTTAAAACAAGAAAAGTAGAAGAAATAACACTTAAGGATAACAATGTAATAATAAATGATCCGATTAAAGTTGCAGACAAATTTAATACTTTTTTCTCCACAATAGGTCATAAATGTGGGAACCACACAAGCTTAGATGTAAGTAGTTACAAAAAAATGTTAAATAGACACAAAATAAACAACACAAAATCATTTTTCCTCCAACCAACCAGTGAAAGTGAAGTAAAACGAATTATAATGCACTTAAAAAACAGCAATTCGACTGGAGAGGATGGTATAACTACAAAAATGCTAAAAGATAACGTTGATGCAATTTCTTTTTCACTATCTGAGATAATTAATGACAATCTAAGCACTGGAAATTTTCCTGATAAATTGAAGATAGCTAAAGTTATACCATTATTTAAAAAGGGTAACAAATTAGATTATAACAATTACAGGCCAATATCTTTACTGTCTCCATTAGCAAAAATATTTGAAAAAGTAATTTTTAAAAGACTGATAACATTTTTTGAAACAAATGAACTCCTTACAAGCCGTCAGTATGGGTACCGAAAAAACAAGTCTACAAAGAATGCTATAAAAAATTTAAATAGTTGCATTTTAAGTGGTTTAAATAGTGGAAGGCATTGTGCAGGCGTTTTTTGCGATTTGAGCAAAGCCTTCGACTGTGTGGATCATACTATGCTCATACATAAACTTGAATACTATGGAATAAGGGGTGTACCGTTGGAACTGTTGAAAAATTATCTAAGGAACAGAAAACAATACGTTGAGGTACCATTCATTAATAATAAAAATGAAGTACTCACATCGACATCTGCTACTGTTAACATTGCAGTAGGCGTGCCACAGGGGTCAGTTTTGGGACCCCTTCTATTTCTTATATTTATTAATGATCTGCCTGCCAATGTTTCTTATGATTTGTATTTATTCGCTGATGATACGAGTGCTATAGTTGACTCCAAAGTTAAAACCGAACTGAAAGATGAACTGAACGAGTGTATAAAGGAATTAGAACATTGGTTTGAAGTAAACAAGTTAAAGTTAAATAAAAATAAGTCTAAATATATGATATTTAAGAAGTCAGTAAATTACAAAGAACCAGATACTAGCAATGTAGAGCTAGTGAAATGCAATGAAATAGAATTTTTAGGTGTTACATTTGATGATCTAATGTCATTTCACGCACAAGTTGATAAAGTAAGCCGTAAAATGGCAAGTGCATGTTACGCGCTACGAACCCTGAAGACCTATGTAGACACAAGTACACTAAGAACAGTATATTTCAGTTACATGGAATCTATTCTAAGATATGGCCTAGAAGCGTGGGGCAGTAATGTCAACGTAAAAAACCAAATATTAATTCTACAAAAAAAGGCAATAAGAATAATCTTTGGGGCAAAATCAGATGAAACTTGTCGTCCGCTATTTGTGAAATTAAAAATAATGACTGTTATATCCCTATATATATTTCAAACCTGTTCAGATATATTCATAACAAAAAATGAACTCGACTCTGTTGAAAAATTTGGGTATGAATTAAGAAATAAAAAAGATATAAGGCCACCAGGTCCAAGATGTGTGATATTTAAAAATTCAACGGATTATATTGGAATTAAATTGTTCAATCACTTAAATGATGAAATAAAAAATAAAAGTAATTTAACATTATTCAAAAATAGTTTAAAGGAATATCTTATATATCACCCGTTC
>WYDE02160863.1:0-11062 GCA_009867175.2 Adela reaumurella | reverse complement strand
ATTTTCACCATTTTTATAGTGAATTTTAATAATTTCAATGCGTTGTTGAAGCGTGTATCGTTCCATTTTTATTAATGTCGTAGTTTCTACTTGTCAAATGTCAAAAAATGACAGCTTAAAAAGTGACATCTACCGAAATAGCGGTATATTCAAAATAACACCTCTTATTGGAAAACCCGTTATTACAAAAAATACTTACAATTTTACAAATTCACATGTTTGATCAATTAATGTATTCATGTGTCAGATTGGCCGAGCGGGCAAGAGCACACCTCTCAAGCGGGAGATGCGGGTTCGATACCCACTGGGAGCACAATATTTGTAACTTTAGAATTTGTGCTGAAATTGGCGCTGACAGTCCGGTTACGGAATTTCGTGAGGAAACCCACTTCCAACCGGTTGGCCAACGTAGAAGTGTATGACTAAAATTCTCTCATATCATGCAAACGAGAGAGGCCTGTACCCAGCTGTGCGGCGAATAAAATGTCAGCAAATGAAGGAAGGAAGGATCAATTAATTATTTCTTCTTAGCTAAATTTAATGCGTAAACTGTACTTTGGCGATGCCATAGTTTAACGACACCGTAGTTTGATACCGATAAAATAAGGCGTATCCGAGTTCAGTGCGCTGCCAATAGATTATTAATAAAAAATAACGGTTAATTAATTGCCTGTCAAGGCCGACGAAACACAAAAGTAGCTCACCACCAAATGAAAGTGGACGCCGCCCGTCGTGGGTGAATCCTTTGAACCGTAGTTGAGAGTTGGAGAGAGAGAGAGGAAGCCATAAAGTCCAGGAGTTCTTTGAAGTTCTTAAAATAACATTTCGCTTCTGCGGCCGCGGCCGGAAGGTTTAGTACTTACCTGTAAAGGTTACGCCCACATTACTCGTGTGACTGTGTTATTTTACCCGAACCAACCTGCTTGAGCTAAAGGTAAAGCTTTCGAAGCCCTTTGACGCGCCTAAAGCCACCTCACCTCACCTCACCTCACCTCACCTCACCTCACCTCACCTCACCTAGCGAAACCGCTTATTGGCAGCTATTAGCAGTTGCGGCAGTTTATTTGTGTGGTGGTATTTCGGTGGAAATGGTATATTAAACGCTGTACTCAATGCCAGTCGTATTAAGGCGGAACTAAAGGTAACCAACGTCCATGCTGAATGGTCTTTTGGGGCATGCATTTAATCTCTTATGTAAAACAATAAGGTAAGGTTAAGAACTATAGGTTGACCGGAAGACATTGCCTCCGGAATGAAGTCCTCTTTCTGCTAAGCATTAACATCAATATTTATTTATTTTTAAACATTAATTAATTCCGATAATGCGATTGATACTATCGTGCAGATGAAGGTATATAAGCTATGTTTGAAGCTTTTAATGTTTTAATGTTTTACTTACAACAAAAGATAAGAATGTTTGATTATCTAGTTTTTTTTAAGCAAACTAGGTAAGTATCCCAATTTAAAAATATTTTTTGGATACCATTACCTAACTGAAAAAAAAAAGACAAAAACAAATTCCTTCAACTATAGAACAATCAGTATTAACATTATATAGTTGGTGAGCGCTTGCCTCTTACTCTAGAAGTCGTGGGTTCGATTTTAAAATATTGGTTAAAATTTGTGTGCAAAATTACAATGGTGAAGGAAAACTTAGTGAGGAAACCTATACATTAACAATACTAATGTGTTGTAGTATATAAAGGTTGGCTGGAAGAGATTGCCTCCGGAAATAAGTCCGCCTTCTGCTAAGCAGAAAAGTCTATATTTATTTGTTTTATATAGGAGGCACGCTCTAAAGACAATTTAGTATGTAAATGCTCTTTTCTATAGAAAAATTTCTTTAGTATCTGTCCCCTTAACTTTAAACATTTCAAAGCATGTCTTACACGAACGAATGACGTGGTGAAATGTGTTAACATCCGCGAGAACTCGTATCACTCAGTAGCTGTTTTTGGTAATTATAATAAACATAATCAAAACTTATTATTGAAACTGTCTGTTTAAAACGGACCCTGAACACTTGCCGCGTTACCCCGTGGACGGCAAGGCTTACTCCTTGCGCAAGGAACGCCAGTTGTGTCGACTTAAAGCCTACTTAGCTAGGTAAGACTTTTGCAGTTTTAATTAGGCTAGAATCTATATATTTAACTAGGTAATAATCCTGCTACTTAACTGCGTAAGAATAGTCATTCTAACATCATCCTTCATTATCATCAAACCATCTAAGCGTACTTTTCTCTATCCTTGTCCTTGCCTTCTTTCAATTCACATTTTTCTCTTACAAATTTGTTCTTCACTCTATCTTTCAAAGATACACCACGAATTATTCTCAGTGACCGAATTTCAACTGCATTTATTCTACTTTCATGTCGCTTCTGCCATACCCAAGATTCACAGTCATACATAAGTGTAGGGACAAGAACGGTATATTATGAATAGCGAATAGTGAATAGAAACTAATCACCCGACTTTTCAGGATATTATTTAAAGCCCCATTCACGCTACTGCCTTTGGTCACTCTCCTTTCGACATCTTTACCATACTTTGCGTCCCTCGTGAACACGCTTCCCAGGTACACAAACTCGTTCACTTGTTCCAGCTTTTCGTCTTCTATTCTTACGTTGCACTCAGTGACTTCACCATCTATCTCAAACACCATAACTTTCGCTTAATACTTAATCTTGCATTATTATATTAATATTGCGCGCTTCTTAGCAAGAATCTTGCTGCTTAAGCATGCAAGATTCATGCTGCTTAAATAGGCAAGAACCCTGCTGCTTAACTAGGCAAAAATCATGCTGCTTTGCAGGCACGAATGCTGATGCTTAACTAGGCAAGAACCTTGCTGCTTGACTAAGCAAGAGTCCTGCTACTTAACTAGGCAAGAATACTGCTCCATAAATAAGCAGAAATCTTGCTTCGTACCTATATACGATACGTGCTGCTTAAAAAGTCACGAATCCTGATGCTTAAGTAGTCAAGAACCTTGCTGCTATACTAGGCAAGAGTCCTGCTGTTAACTAGGTAATAATACTGCTACTTAAATAAGCAAAATAGCGCTGCTTACCTATATAAGATACGTGCTGCTTAAATAGGCAAGAATATTGCTGCTCAACTAGGCAAAAATCCTGCTTCTTTTCAGGCACGAATCCTAATGCTTAACTAGTCAAGAACCTTGCTGCTATACTAGGCAAGAGTCCTTCTACTTAAATAAGCAAAAATCGTGCTGCTTACCTATATAAGATACGTGCTGCTTAAATAGGCAAGAATCAAGCTGCTTATCAAGGCAAGAATACTGCTGCTTTGCAGGCACGAATCCAGATGCTTAACTGGGCAAGAACTTTGCTGCTTGACTAGGCAACAGTCCTGCTGCTTAACTAGGCAACAATCCTGCTACTTAAATAAGCAAAAATCCTGCTGCTTACCTATGCAAGATAAGTGCTGCTTAAATAGGCAAAAATCCTGCTGCTTAACGAGGAAAAATCCTGCTGCTTTGCTGGCACAAATCCTGATGCTTCAATAGGTAAGGACCTTGCTGCTTAACTAGGCAAGAATACTGCTTCTTAAATACGTAAAAATCCTGCTGCTTAGGTAAGCTGTTTACTGACAGACACAATACTACTGGCAAAGAGCTGCTTAATTAGACAATAATACTGCTGCTCAACTGCCGTTTGAGACAAGAATCCTGCTGCAAACTATCTAACAATGAATCTGCTAAATTGCCTATTGAGCCAAGAATGCTTGCGCTAAAATAGTTTCACGAACCAACGAGCCCTCACTAAACTGCCCGGAGACCGGCGACGCTAAAGTGATTACATTTTTCTCGAAGCTCGGGTGCGGTACGGGGACGCAATGCCCCCAATTCAGGCTAATGGAACGAAAGAGGTTCGAGGATTTACCTGAATCAGTCTTTGTCTGAATGTAAGTAGCCGCATAGAATAAGAAGGCCGTCTTTCTCTTTTATACTCTATCCACAAATCAAATACCGTCGTCTAAAATTCACTATTGTAATTGGAACCTCGTTAGTAATCGTATATCCGCATCCATTTTTTTTGTATTTCAGTTTTTTTCTTATTAACCCGTCACATATTGCACAGTAATAATATTATGGGTCTCATGTTTCACCCTGGATGTGCGTTGTAGTTGTCCGTTGACTGTTGTAGTCTGTACAGAGTGGGATCTGCGGTTCCATCTCGACGAAATTTTGCGCACAGCTCCTATTGATACAGAGAAAGCATCAGGGTCACACACTTAATAATCATTACTATTGTAGGTAACGCTCCCGCCAACCTCATCAGCCTTACTCGTCTTTAAACAAGACAAAGTTGAAGGTCGACAGGAAACTGTGTCAACATATCGCGGGGTTAAACCCGAGGAAAATCGGAATCACAAAAGTAGATAAACCTGCGAAGGATTCCGACGTTCAATACAAGAAGTCCTAGAAGTTCTCTTACATCCTAACGTGGAAGAAATCTTGAAAGAAAACTAAATTCAAATAATGGATTAAGTTCGGTTTGCGCTTGGCGTGGAGACTCGACAGATCCAGTCGAGAAATAAGCATGCTAGGCGCTGCAGTAAAACTAGATTTGGGTTTAATTTGCTTTAGTTGCAAATATTTTATATTAAATAAATACCTATTTAAAAACACAAACCTTCAATTTACAAAAGAGTTCATTAAGTTTTGCTTGGAATATTCCTGTCTGTGATTACTTTTTTTGCTTTCCCCTTCCACAAGAAAGATCGACAGTCCTTCTTCCAGAACAAGGCTATGTCCGACTCTTCATAGCAGTTTCCGTGATGATGTAGAGTGTTCGCTGGTACTATGTGAAGAGCCATGGTGTTCTTGTCTCTGGTCCGAACAGGTCCGCCTCTAGGGCTACTTAGGAAGCAGCCGCAGGGACATGGGTCTATAGGTTGCGTAAGATCGATGATGTGAAGATGTTGTATGCTCTCGGCCTGAGCTACAGGGTCGGCGTCCTGATGAGGTGTGTTGGTGCTGCTGCGAGACGCTATCAGTTCCCGAGTGGATGGCTGGGACGGCACATCGTCCGTGGAACTTTCTTTATCGGAGAACTCGTACATTATTAATTAGAAAGTGTTTTGGAAAATTTTATAAATTGATTTGTATAAACAAGACAAGTGACATTTACGAGTGCCACGCGCAGATTTGTCAAATTGGCAGGTTCCATTTTTATTTAATTTTTTGTTTTTTTTTTCGCATAATTATAGGCCAGTGAAGGCATAATATAAGGCCATGAAATCTTATCTAACGATTTTCCAAATGAACTTCCTAACTTAGTTAAACCTAAAATCGCCATGTTTAACTAAATTTTTTTAACGGTAATTTTTTTATAAAGGAAAACTGACAGTGAATCCAAGCTGACAGTTTAATAACCCACCTAAAATCTCAAACTAAAATTGTAAACGCTAAAGTGTGTTTATTGGTTTGCCCTTCCTTCACGCAACAACGGAGTAACGGATCGACGGTAATTTTGAAATGTGACCAAATCAAGTTTCATCATGACAGGAGGCGGCAGGCCATCACTCTAATTAATTTTCGACATGCACCGGTTCGCCCTCTGCCGGATGTTGGTTTCGCCGTGTCTCTAGGTGTTATATTTAACTTTAGGGCTTAGTTAGGGCGTAATTGTCGATACTACCGAAGCCGTACGGCGTATTTACGTCACGCTCGGGGTCACCCACTACACGATGCCGTTGACGGCATTCTTTTGGTGTCTAACTTGAAAATAAAGATTGAAATTTGTGTATTTGAATTTGAATTCAAATTACCCATGGCAGCAAATTGTAGTAACTTTTAGTAAATTTTAGTTAGTAGCAGAACCTGTGTAATTTGCGGCCCTCGATTATTTTTCAGTGTCACTAGGAGAAGCTGTGTCCATATTTTCGTTGAATGTGACCGCGGGAAGTCACTGCACAGACACCAACGCCAACGCCGGCAACAACAACAACGCATATCATGAATACAAAAGTTAAAAGGTTAAACGTCTCATGCATGCCGTAAAAGATGACTAAGGGATAAGGACAAGATGCCGTGCTAAAGGGCGACAGGCTCGCACCTTGACACGGTACTTCTACCAAGCCATGTACATAGTAGGTGGGTCTTCGTGCCCTACATGCTGCTTGATATATTGTCCGAATACCTCGCGAAACGTGGTGGTCGGTGTTGTGCTGTAATTTATCGGAGTTCTTACATCACAACACCGATTGCTCTGCTTACCCCGATTGTCGGGATTCAGCGTGAGTGATAGATATAAAAACAGATATAGATATATCTCTAAACGTCTTAGTATTTATTACTTCGTAATATGAAGACGGATTTACGAAACGGATTAATTTGTCGTCATAGTAATAATATTAAATGTAATCCTGAAGCAGGTTGTGAACTCACGACCTGTCCATTAAGAGGCGCGTAGCACGCGTAGATAATTATCACCTATCGCACACCGCAGGCGGGCTCCCTCCCTGTTGAGCTGAAGAGCTCTTAGCCCTTGCTGCACTGGTGCGTGTCGAGTACGTAGGTGCCTACACCTAACTAGGCCCAGCCCCAGTCCCAGCCCAGTAGATCTATTACGAGTTTGTGCGACGCAAGTGCGATCATCGGTGTCGTGAACATCGACACTTCGTATGCGAACGCAATTCGCATTCGCAATGGAGTGGGTCCTCAATATGAGAATCTTTCAAAAACGTCAACTTTGGAACATGCGTTTATCAACTCCGACGCGCTGCTGGAGTTTAATCCTTCGGCACGTCACCTCCCGCACTCTCGCCCCCCCCCTCGAGCCCCAACGGCCCCCACCGTATTGAGCAAGGTAGAAAAAAAATTATACATCGACGACGACGAAATCCGGTACGTCGCGGGCAAACGATGGATTCGTGCTGCCGAGTGCCGGGAGGACTGGAAACACATTGAAGAGGCGTATGTCCAGCAGTGGACAGTTAAACGCTGGCGAAGATGATGAGCCGGTATAGACATATAAAGTTTTAATAATCAGTAAGTGTAATAAATAATTGACTTTATACATACATGCCACTCACGCTGAATCCCGATAATCGGGGTAAGCAGAGCAATCGGTGTTGTGCTGCAAGAACTCGGGTAAATCGCAGCACAACACCGACCATTACATTTCGCAAGGGATTCGGATAAGATATCAAGCAGAATGTAAGGCACGAAGACCCACCTACTGCATGACTCCGTAGAAGTACCGTGCCAATTGCCAATAATTGACTTTATACTGGCATTAAAACTAGATAAATTTAAAAATAAATGATATTATATTTTCAGAGAGTGTGTAAACGTAGTGTTATGAGATGTGATTTTTAAAATTAAAAAATATTCTATTATTGGAATACATATGAACCTCTATACTTATATCGAAATGAATAGGTATTTTATTAAAAAAAAATCGGTTCGCTTCTATCGCCGTAATTACATACAAGGTACATTACATACAATTTTTGGTTTGAAAAACGCGCCCCCCCCCCTCCCCGTGTTGGTACCACCGCACTGAATGAAGGTAGGTCGAATTATACCCAAATAATTAATCAAGGTGTTTAGGCTGACATCACTGGTACCAGAAGAACTGGTGCATTAGGGGATGTAGCCTTCCATTTCAGTTGCCTTAAAAAAATAACCACAAATTACACAGATGTTGACCTGAGGGTCAAACGCTAGAAGGCTCGGCTCTATTTTCCATACAATATCTCATATACGATTTAGAGCACGATGTGTAACCAAATTACCTAAACTCGTAATAGGCCTGCAGGCTTCCGGGCGCGGCGTCCGTGTTCTGTCACGCTCGGCGAGCACCCTTCTCACTTCTCCTCTGCTGCTTTAGTCGCTCCTGCTTCGTAATAACGCATCTGTGGCTACCGGGTGCTCCTGGGTGGGGCACCAGACAATACTCATTGTATTATTTCGCAGGTTATTTTTGTCTCCGGTAGTTACATGTACGTCGACATACATAAATCTTTAAGAGTTAGTCTACGTATGTACTTAATTTTATTTTGAAGTGAAACCCTATATATTGTATTTTTATTATACGTTTCATTGGAAATACGACCGTCATCCTTTCTCGGTGGGAAATACCTAAGCCGTAAAGGCAAACATATAGGCATACAGGCAAAACTGTCGTGAATGCAGTTCTAACTTTACTACCCACTCAGTTCTGCTCTATATTGATGAATAAAATTGTTGACAGGAAGTAGTTGCCTCCGACAGCAATCCTATATTCGCTGTTCAGAAAAGCATATATGTTTAGTAGTCATTAATTTCATATTAGCTATGCTTGTGGCTCTGCCCGCGTGTTTAGAAGTAAAACTTGTTAAGGTCACACTTGGTCAGTTTTTTTATGCTATCGTGAAATTTTGCAAGTGCACATTCAGAACGATACGAATAATATTTCGAAAACCGCATAACGATAAAAGAAGCGGTTCTTCCATACTTATCTCACTATCATCTCACGTACTAGACGGTCGTTCACAGCTCCATCTGCAGGCTGTGTCTCCACTCCACTCCTCCAGGTTCAAAGAGCCTTTAAAAATAATCCTTCCATCTTTCTAAAATCTTCTTTTCATTATTTAATACGCATACCTCATCGTTCCTGATATCAGTCATTTCAGATTTTTCTGATTTTACCCTGACCATTATCACCATTTCCCAAAACAGTTTCATATTAGCCCGGATTCAGAGAATCTCCGATCATTATTTTCTCTCTCTTCCCTTTTATTTATTTCAAAACATTCTTTCACTTTATTTTTCGCCTCAATTTACTTTTGCTTTCGTCTCTAAACTTCATTATTAATCTCTCCGTTCACTCGTCCATCAGCCTTACTCGCCAAGATATCAAGCCATGCTTTCTTCTTCTCATCCACGATCTTTTTCACATCGTCGTTGCATAAAGATTTCTTGGATTTCTTTCCATTCTATAAGAAAATTATATAAGAGTATATAATGTGGTAATTTAACCTCGGGGCTCGGAGATACTTCACGTAGATTTACAAAATATATTCCGACTGAACCCAGTTTAGTCCTAAGTAGGTTTTTAGCGGATTAAATTTCAGTTTTCGTGGATGTCCCAACCAGCGGTACTCAACCCGCGGCCCGCGGGCCGCATGCGGCCCCTCGTGGATTTTCATGAGGCCCGAGTCCCTAGAAAAATGTCACACAAGTCTTATAAAATTTTTATTTTATTAAGTTCGTATATCACCGTATTGTTCAAGTGTTCAAGTGTTATATGCACGCACTATTAACTAATAGTACAAAAGTCACAATACATACGCACACTCTAGTTGTGTTAATAATTTATACAAGTCGGTCGCTCGTAATTACATAGCTACAAAACAATTCTAATACTGCGGCCCTTCAAAAGATTTCATGGCTCAATGTTGACCTTCGATGAAAAAAGGTTACGTACCGCTGCCAAGCTCTAGCTTGAGCGAGAATCTAAAGAATGTAAATCGGCTTATACTAAGCCGGCTCCTGTAGACCACAGTTATTGCAAATAGTACTAGATGTGCGCTACCACAAAGTGAGCTTAGTACGGGAGCATTTCGTACATATACAAATCAACTGTGCTTCCCTCTTCCCTTTCTATTTTTACCCGGTTTGTAAAGAGGAGTGTAATTTAATGTATTTGGGATTAATGTGAGGGTGTGCGAGAGGGTATGTTTTTTTACCTCCTCCTTTCATAGTCGGGTAAAAAAAGCATCGCCGATAGTTTAAGAGCAGGTATCTTGTTTTTTAATTTGATTAATTTAATATAAAAAAGCTGGAGTTCTGTTCGAAAGATACGGCATAAAAAAAAATCTAGTTTCCATTTACTGTCTTACGATAATAGCACACGGTTGTCTAGTACAACTGTGAAACGATTTTGAAACGCTCAATCTCCTTTTATGAAAAAAAAACTGTAAAAGTTTGTACATCGTAAGTTAATATTTTAGAATAGAAAAAAATATTTATCGTAAAATTGTGAACATAGATACATTTGATGTCCTTTCTCCCATGCTAGGCTACCTGGTGTTATAGGAGGTAGGTTCTTCCGCACAGATTAACAACATTTTGCTCGTAATAAAAGTATCACGCCTCGAGATACATAAAAGAGATACGCCTCGAGATAAAAACAAATAAATATAGACTTTCTGCTTAGTAGAAGGCGGACTTATTACCGGAGGCAATCTCTTTTATGCACTACAGCACATTCGTAATGTTAGTGTATAGGTTTCCACACGGTTTCTTTCCTTAACTGGGGTGCATTGTAATTTTGCACACAAATTTTACAATTGTGAAAAATTGTGCGCATACCTGGTATCGAATTCACGACCTCTCGAGTAAGAGGCGTGCGCTAACCAACTAGGCTACTCCGCAACCCAATACCATCATTCACTTTATGTGCAAATTGCCTATAAGCCGGCGAGGCGGTAGTGTATCTAGTGATTATTTGAAATATCTGTGTTAGAGGTCAGCCGTGCGCATGAATAAAATATCTCTGTTACCTGCGCAGTCAGACCCGGTCTCACTCGGCGTACGGCGTTTGTGCTACAGTGATTTCATTTTCTGCTATATACTACAGTAAACTTACATTGTTAAATATGGTCAGCAATTTAGGTCAGATTCGTTTTTTTTAATTTTTTATATACAAGCAGCATGAGTGGCTGTGCCCAAAACTTCAAAAGAAGATCGGATACAGCCAATAACACTACTCCTCAGAGAGGTGCCATGCCAGCTAAAAGGCGAAAGAAAAGGTAGTTGTCCAAATTATTAACACGCCTTTTGAAGATCCCCACCTTGTAGATGACAGGGGGGAACACACTCACTGGAAGACCGTTCCATGTTTTCGCCGTACGACACAGGAACGATTTCGAAAACGATGCGTTCTCAGAAGTGGCATGTCGACAACAAAAGGATGTTCCGAGCGAGTCCGGCGCGTGTGGCGGATATGAATCGGGGCAGGAGGGATGAGGGTAGCCAGTTCATCGGAGCATCGACGATGGTAGTACCTATAAAACAGACTAAGGGAACCGATTGTTCGCCTGTGGTGCA
>WYDE02160862.1:0-16958 GCA_009867175.2 Adela reaumurella | reverse complement strand
GATAATTAGTATAGGGGGCGAGCAGAGAGCTGAAATATAAGAGAGGTCGGACTTTAACGCGGGCGGATCCGCGGGCACAGCTAGTCCAGCTTATACTGTAAGTACTCGCTAAAACCTGAGTTTATTAAAGTTTTACAATATACCCATGAAAACATATCATATACCTAATACGAAGAATAACGGTCCGGGTATTCGTGCGTCAGTAAGGAAATTCGTAATGCCTTTGAAATCCCGGGTTGGCGCAAAGATCAATTCCACGCGCTTACTATTCAAAGCTTGTTTCGTAACCATCGCTCCGGTGAAGGAAAACACCGCCAGGAAACCCTTCCCATCGCCAAACTAGGTGGCAGGGTTTACTCGCACGGGTCGCTACCACCTACAATCGCAATGAACGCAGTACGGTGGTGTTATCTGTCTAGTTCAGTGTAGCCGGATTGAAAAATTAAAGTAACCTGTCACGGCGCTATACTACGTCAAGATTAGACAAGACTTACACTCAATTTACGCTTCACGTTTCTTTGATATGAGAAGTGTGAGCCAACCATGGCCAGGTTATAAAAAAATATCTACGTTTTATTGAGATTGGGCAACAATGAAACATAATCATACTTCTCTGTTATTTATTTAGGTACGTCTTCTTGTTAATATATTTGTTCAAGAATTAATGCATCTGAATTAACATTATGAATTTCAGCACGTTTTTATGAGATCCTATTAAAGCGATAACCTTTTATGTATTAAACACTAAAATCAATCCCTTACCAACCCTAACCGCACATTTGTCACGTGATTAGCGATGCGGTGCCTCCGAAATTAAACGGCGCTCTGCTATACAGCCTTCGGAATGTAATCCAAGGAGAAGATTCTGTGTTTACAATTTACAACCGGCATTCGAGTATAAAGCCTAGGCCAGATATACCTAAAAATCGCTGCTAGTTAGACAAACCCTAGCGATTATCTTCACGTGACAAGATACTCGCTGTGAGAGACATCACCAGGGCATAGATTCTGAACGTGGCGCGACGACGACGCGCGACGGGCGATATGTTTTTATGTATGAAGTCTCGCCCGCAAAAGTCCATACATAAAAACGCATCACCCATCGTCGCGCCGCGTGAAGAATCTATACCCAGCTTAAAGTTCTTAATTATAATCACTAGATCACTATAATCAAGAGATCTGAAATCTCACTAGAGATAATATAAAGCTGACATATATCAGTTCTGAGCGTGGTTCTCGAGGAGTGGAGTTATTGGCAGTTTCTGATCTTCTTTAGACATTTTGGGCACAGGGACCTAAATGCCTTTTGTCTTTAAAAAATAATAGCGCTGGTTGACACTAACTACGTGCGAACGATGCTTTAGTTGGTGTTCAGGGTGGGTACCGGCCTACGGCTTGTCGACACATCGAGTTAAAAATCAATCACACTTCTTACACACAGTTTGTGCAACATCTATGAACTTTTCGCACGCACCTTCACCTCGACATGACATCGTATACAGGGAGTTTTTTTAATGACCTGTGTCCTTTTAGGAGGTTAATCAGTATCGGAAACTAAGTAGATTCGTCGAATCAACGGTGGCAACCATTTTTTTTCATACATTTCCAAAAATCCTGCCCTCCGTGTGGAGATATTGCATTTTTTTTTCGAAATTTCAAAAGTTATAGAACAAAAGTCAGTTTAGGATAAAGAATAACCCCCTAAAAGGACACTGTTATTAAAAACATCCTGTATAATATCTTAACAGTAGACAGATCGGACTAACTTTAGTTGACATGTTGAGTAAAACGATGATATGAAAAAATATATAAATTGCGCAAAAATCTATACTTCCCGTTCGCACTTCGTATTCGAAATATCAAGTTCTGTCTTCCAGTAAGGATGCAGATGCTTCAAAGTAATATGTGTAATGCCAGCGTAAACGAAGCGAAATAAATACCGCTGTGAATTCTTACTGAATAATCGAATCACCCTATATGTGTATTCACGAACGCGATGGTTTTAATCGTACGCGAGTTTTGTAGCGTTGACGTAACGGAACGTAAGAAGAAACGCAGAATTGTGTAGGTGATCTCATTGACAATCTCGTCACGTTCTGACCCGTATCGCGCGATTCGCGCGGTTAAATCGTAGGTGTATGAGCCTCATGGAACTACAAGTCACGGAAGAGACGTTTGCGATTCCTTATAAAATCATTGTTTTTAATAGCATTTTTTTTGTGGAAATTAAGTAGTTCTTATAAAAATATATTATAATGTAAGTATGTAAATTTATTTATGTATGCATGTATATATACATACATACACACATATCACTCACGCTGAATCCCGAAAATCGGGGTAAGCAGAGCAATCGGTGTTATGCTGCAAAAACTCCGGTTCATTACAGCACAACACCGACCACCACATTTCTCAAGGTATTCGGACAAGAAATCAAGTAGCATGTAAGGCACGAAGACCTACCTACTGCATGACTTGGATAGAAGTACCGTGCCAAGGTGAGAGGTGGCGAGCATGTCACCCTTTAGCACGGTTTCTTGTCCTTATCCCTTAATCGCCTTTTACGACATGCATGGGAAGAGATTCAGTGGGGTCATTATTTTAAGTACCGGCCCCACACGGTACATATCGCATTGTATCGGTATGTATATATATTATATCGCTTTCAGTATCTAATAAGTAACAAAATTATCAAATATTTAATCTTATAGGTGTAAAATTATAAACGTATTCCTTCTCAAACTATTCCTAAATAAAGCATTGATAGTAACTTATGAAAGTTGTAACGGTTGTAGCAGTTATCAATATTTTAAAATTGTACTGAAAAAGGTATGCAAACAATTATAAATCTCATTTACTAAACAAAATTTTTTTTTTTGCAAAGCGAACTTTCGATAAACCGTATATATTGTTTTAGGCAACACTTCAGCAAGTAATTGAAACTGTAAACTAATTACTAAATCAAACACCTCCCAGACTTTACACAATCAACGGTGATTCAAAATCGATAAAGTCAATGGCCGAGAAAAGCGGTAACCCGTTATTTGTATTGGGCCCGTAGTGAGGGAGCTGTGGGCGCCGCCCAACCGTGATCTGCCCTTTGAGGAGTGACGATGGAGAAGACGGAAATATTGACATGAACTAGATGACTGCTTCACTCACTCTTATCCTTTATACCATCGATCCACCACAGGCGTAGACTCCATCCATTTGTCGTTGACGTGCCTAAATGTCGAAACAAACGGTTCGAGAACACATTCCTAATAAGCACGCCCAAAATGTGGAACCAACTTCCTTGGAACTTCTTCAATGCTCCATACGTTGAGGTCTTCAAGAGTAGGGTCAACAAGCATTTGGTGAATCGGTGTGGTACTCGACCAAGCTATATTCAGCTCCGTCTGCTGCATTCACGACCGGAGTCAAACGTATAAACCATGGTACAAACATATAAAATAAAATAAAAACATTACAAATAAATTTCATTTATTTTCTTTAAATCTCTATGTATATATTGTTTTTCTTTTTTCAATTTTGTTGCATAATATGTTTGTTAAAACGTAGCATAATTGTAATCCATATGAGGACACTTTACTGGTTTAGGAGTTTATAATATTAGACTAACTTTAATTTTTCTCTGTATAACTGGTTGTGATCCCAAATATAAATAAAAAAAAAAAAAAAACGTCATGTAAGCGATGACGCGATAGTGTCGCCCCCAGCTAAGCACAAAAAGGTCTATGTCGGACTATACAGTTGTCTGCTTTATTTAATAGGTGGATAACTTTTAATTGATGTATAACTCATTGCTATTATTATTAGTGGGTAGTACCAAACCGCCCATTATCACTTAACATTGGTTAGATTATTCTTGTAATCTTTAATGGCATTTAGATCTATATTGTACTAGCTTTTTTTTGTAATCCAACAACAATTAAATGTTAGCCGATCGCCCCCTCAGATGCACTAAAATAGGACCCTACCAATCTCCTAACGCCCCCTTCGCACCTCTCTAAATCCGCCACTGGATTTTTTTTCTACTGAAAAAAAGATGGTTGTAATAAGATAAGTTTTCTACTTTTCTATAATTTTGTGTCGCTGCGGACGGCTTTGAACCCTTTTTGAAAGTAATTTTATATTTAAATTATTATTCCACGTGAATCATAAAAAGTACTCTTATTTGTAAAATAATAGGCTACATATAGGTATATTAAATAAAACTTTTGGAAATCTATGCTCTAGTTTCTGTGCTTACCGCGAACAAAGTCACACATATGTTTTCACTTTCCTCTATAAATATTGGTATAGGGTCTTGTGTAAATTACTCTAATAGATAAGGCAGAAACTCATTGACTATCTAGCGATATAATTATGTAACTATGCACAGTTGTCGGGATGGGATTTTATATTCGCTTATATCTCGGAAACGACTCAACTAATTCTCAGGACGAATTTTCTAACAAGCGAGGGCGGTTACAGAATATGTTTTACCATCGCGATATCACTTTGCGTGTCGAAGCAGTGAGAAAATACAATGCCGAGCCGTGTGACGGGCCGGATGTACAACTGGCCAGCAAATTAAATACAATATTTTTGTTTTTAATGGCGAGCGGTCGCGCTTCAGGTTGTTACATATAGTTACATATTTTTACATATACAGTTAGGTATTGAAGAAGTTACGTGTATTTGTGTTTCCATTTTTATTACGTGTACTGTCAAGCGAGCACTCAAGTATTCAAGTACTCTGAGCATTATGTGACTGCCTTTTAGCTGTTGTGCTATATTTACGCTAGCATAATGGAAAGCGAAGGCCCGCTCAGAGAGCATTCGAAAGCGAAGATTTTCTGAGCGTGAGGCCGAGAGCCGAGGTAGCTTCAGCTGTATCGATTAGTGCAATGGCTGTGAACGTTTTGTACATAATGTGGTACTAGAGCAATAAGGTTAATGTTGGGTTTAATAGAACGACTATGTTTTGTGCAAATAAGATTTTTTTATGGATGTCTGGGTACAGCTCTATCGTCTGAAAGTTTTACACCGAAAATAGAGACAAATTCAAGATATGATTCTGTTATTTGACGGCAACCATAGCGTAAAAGGTATTTTGGAATTATCTTTCGCGTTTAAAGCTTTGGAAACCGAGATATTCATAAATAAATTAGAATCATTCGCGATCGCGAAATAATACGAATTATATTTCGTATTACATATATTATATAATACGAAAGAGCACGAGAACTTAAAATTATATGCCTTGCCTCGTACACGCCGAATATTTTCATGATAATGTAAACGGAATTTCTTTGTTCCAGCCATGGTGTGCGGAGTAAGATGGCTTCTTTGGAATGTGAGCGTCGGCCTCCTCCTACACTCCGGCCTGCCCTCCCCCGTCACTCAGCCCCCGCCCTTGCCGTGCGCCGCCAATACACTTTGCTCCTGCCGCGCTGCTCAGCTCTCCTGCACGGCGATACCACTGCACCGTCTGCCAGGTAATGTGACTGTAGCTTCCCCGGCACTTAGCCCCCAATCCCTCTGTGTGCCGCCAACCCACTCTGCTAATGCCGATCAGCTCAGCTATCCTGTACGGCGATACCACTGCACCGTCTGCCAGGTGATGTGACTGTAGATTCCCAGGCGCTCAGCCCCCAATCCCTCTGTGCGCCGCCAACACACTCTCTCATGCCGCGCAGTTCAGCTTCTTGCACGGCGATACCACTGCACCGTCTGCCAGGTAATGTGACTGCAGTTTCCCCTGCACTCAGCTTCCAACCCTTCCGTGCACCGCCAAGTCACTCTGTTCTGCCGCGCAGCTCTCCTTCACGGTGAAAACACTGCTCCTTCTGCCAGGTAATTTGACTGCAACTTCCCGGCACTCAGTCTCCCAAATCTTCCGTGCTCCGCCAACAGACTCTGCTCCTGACGCACAGCTCAGCTCTCCTGCACGGCTATACCACTGCACCGTATGTCAGGTAGTGTGACTGTAGGTTCCCCGGCACTCAACCCCAACCATTCCGTTCGCCGCCAGCACAATCTGTTCCTGCCTCGCAGCGAAGCTCTCCTGCACGGCGATACCACAGCTCCGTCTGACAGGTAATTTGACTGCAGCTTCCCGGCACTCAGTCTCCCAAATCTTCCGTGCTCCGTCAACAGACTCTGCTCCTGCCGCACAGCTCAGCTCTCCTGCACGACTATACCACTGCCCCGTATGCCAGGTAATGTGACTGTAGGTTCTCCGGCACTCAGCCCCCAACCATTCCGTTTGCCGCCAGCACAATCTGTTCCTGCTTTGCAGCTAAGCTCTCCAGCACAGCGAAACCACTACTCCGTTTGCCTGGAAATTCGACTCGTGAACCCGACCGACTGAGTGCCGGACTTCCCGGCACTCAGTCCCCAACCCTTACGTGCGCCGCCACTGTTCAGCTCTCCTTCTTGGCGATACCACTACACCGCGTAATGGGACTGTAGCTTTTGCGGCACTCAGCCCCCTACCCTTCCTTGCGCCACCAACCCAACTTGCTCTTGCCGAGCAGTTCAGCTCTCCTGCACGGCGATGCCAATGCACCGTCCCTGAGGTAATGTGACTGTAGCTTCCTCGGCACTCAGCGGCGTACCACGCCATGCGCTGCCAACGCAGTTTATATTTTCGATTCAGTCAGCTTTTGATTCTAGTCGTCGGAGTCGAAAACAATCGGTGTGGAGCACTAAGTCGACACAACAGTTGCTTTTGACCCTACTCTTGAAGGCCACAACGCTTGATGTACCGAAAAGATCTCCGCAGTTATTTGATTCTTCATTTAGGACGTACATATTAAGAATGAGTTCTTAAACCGCTTGGTTCGACACTTCGGTACGTCGATAACAAAAAGATGTAGAAGACACAGTGAAGCCACATCTCCCCGATGGCGGAGTGTTTCCTACCTCCCGCTTAGCTCGCCTCTCTATCGCGTCTAACTTCGAAAAGCCGTCCCACAGGTACTACAGCACTACATGATTGACCCCACTTGGGCCTTATATAGTTGAAAGTGTTGGTGCGCAGTGTAGCACGTTTGACCCTTGTTGAGGACTCTCAGCATTTTACCCGCTAAATTGGCTTCATCAGCGAAATATGACCCAAAGTTTAGGTCCGGAAACAGACACACTCACATGAGACATTCTTCTCCTGTCCCGTTGCTCAGCTCTCCTGTAGGGTGAGTCCACTGCAATCTCTAAAAGATGCGACTGTAGCTTTTCGGTAATCAGCCCCACCTATGCTATGCGCAGCACACACCCTGCTCTTGTCGCGCGGCTTAGCTCATCTGCACGACGATACCACTTCAACATCTGCCAGGTAATGTGGATATATTATCTTTTCCGTGTGCAGACGCGGGGAAGATACGGGCGTCACCAACCCGTTATGGCCATCTCATTTCTTGTTTTTTTTTTTATGGAAACTGACACGACTGGTTACTCACCTAATGCACCAGTTCTCTGGTACCAGTGATGTCAGCCTAAACACCTTGGTGAGTTATGTGTGTAGGTGGTGCCATGTCAGCACTTTCCTCAATTCCAGCCGGCTACACTGAACTGGACGGAAAACACAAACTACACGAACACGCTACACATACTACCATTGCACCAATGCCACCATTACGACTGACTAAAAACGAAATGCAATCTGTGTATCAAATTATGGCCAGCGATTCGGTAAATGTTTCATCATTTTGTTTGTGCTAGATTTCATGATCAGAGAGTAATCAACAATTTTTTTTTCCGCAGAATGGTCATCGTTCGAACTACAGCACATGGACGTGAGCATGACCAGTCTAGAAATTCTCACAGAAAGTGCGTTAGACGGTCTGCGGCTTCAGACTCTAGTACTGGTGGCCAATAAGCTGAGTTTCATCGAACCTAAGGCTTTCAGGTTAGCTACATAATTCGTCGATTAATCAACTTAATAATAATTTATGTTCAATTTAACAACACGTAATAGTAGATATATCAACCATACACTAAGGAGTTACTCCAGTCTACCTTCGTAAGATATTTAGTAAAGGTTTTACATTTGTAAAATTAAAAACAGCTGAAATATGGTACGAAAAAGCGTCTCTTCAAAATTCTTTATTGGTCTCAATCAAGATAATGCATTTAGGACCCTGCTTCTGACTGCGCACTCTATTCTATTAAGAGGGAAAATTTATCCTCATTTAGCTTTCACGAGGGATGAAATGTTGATATTTATTCAGGGAATCTCGAAAATAAAATGTTTGTAAACTCTGGCGCCACCGGCTGTTAAGTGATACATCAATCTCTTAAAATGTGTCTGTCGACGCCTCTGCGGTTTGAGGCCGGGAAATCGGCGTTTCGCTTTTCTGTAGGGAAAATACCTAGTTGAAATTTTAATGAGATGGGCGTATGGAAGGAACGAATGATATATTACGAAACCGAGCTCTGATTCAAACCGCAGAATGGGACGTATTTACTAGGAGCCAAATTGAAAATACGCTTTGCGTTGTTAATACGAATTAAAGTCTATATTGAATTTCCATAAAGCGAAAACTAATGTTTTTTTACATTATTACAATTATACTAACTAACAAGGTTGTAATATCGAAGAACACGAACTCAACACACCGAGTGCGCGCACGATAAAGGACATTTCACACCGAAGATCCGCTCCGCATCGCGTCGGAGCGAATCGCACCGTAGTATGCGCGCTTATCAGCCACGCGTGCTCACGCGCATTCCGACGTATCCGGCCGCATGCTGCCGCGTTTGCTCGGATGCTTCGGGCATCTAGTAGTTTACAAGACATGAAGCTGCGCGAGCTTATGCGGCGGCAATTGGACGGACGCGGCAGAATGCGGACGAATGCAGCGGAATGCGGAAGGACGTGGTGGCGCGGCCACGAGAATTGCCACATTATAAATATATAAAGTTTAAGCATTTAATACACAAGTAATTTTTTTTATTGCATTATAAAATGCGCTCCGATGCGATGACGGTACCATTTTTGACAAGCGTCCTTGAACCACTGCTGCCAACTTAGCACCGAATCAGCTATTTTAGCGTAACGTAGCGCCTTTTTAAAAATCTTGCAGGTGGATTTCGGTTAAAATAGTTGGCATAAGTGATTTAACAAAGCGAAGCTGGTGAGAAACTACGGTTTATTGTACTTTTTTCAATTACGGAAGACTCTAGCAGTCTTCTTATCTTTTCTGCATGCTCTGATTGCTATTTTTTATATCAGATTTTGGCATATTTTCTTGGAACGATGACAGTGCTGCACCCAAGTGCAGACTTATCGTGCATGCACTCTACATGTATATTTCATTTATTTTTCTTGACTATTTATCAGAAAAACCTAAAACCACAAATAACAAAAATATATAATATTATGCCTGGCAAGAATTTCAAACTGGATGCCTAGCGCTATACTAACTTCGCTAGACCTAAAAAAGATCCAGATGAAACCAGCCAAAATTTACAGAACACATAGATACATACATTCACGCATCTTTCCCGAAGGTAGAAACAATTGAGCGCCATTTTACACGTTCCTGACATACATCCTTTGCTTCATCAGCAGTCAATATATCGCCGTATGTACGCCGGTTGATGCGAGCTATTTGGTCATGATATGTTCACCTAGGGCGGCCACATATTCCTTCCGATACTTCCTTCCACATTAGCTACATATATTTGTTTTTGGTCATTCTCTCAACATCCATTATATCCATGTGCCCAATTCATCTAATCATACCTTTCTCTATCCTTGTCGCTATGTCTTATTTCAATCCACATTCTGCTCTTACACATTTATTCTTCAATCTGTCTTTAAAGATACACCACTTATTTTTCCCTATGACCGATTTTCAACTGCATTTATTCAACTTTCATGTCGCTTTCGCCACATCAAGAGTCACTTCCATATATAAGAGTAGGGACCAGAGAACATATTACGTCCCAATAATTAAAGACACGTCAAGCCAGAGGTCCAAGTTTCTAGTCCTTTTTGGAAAGGTTTTCTTAATTTTTTTTTTTCATAATTATTCTGCACATTCTTCACACTTATATTATGATTTTGTAAATATAAACTACACTAACTAAATGAATTTCATTTTATGTAAAATAAATATTTTTGTTTCAGCTCGATGGCCCCAACCTTAGCATCGCTAGATTTAGGTTACAACGAATTTACTGAAGTACCACAATTAGCTTTACGGGATCTAAAAGTTTTGAACTGGCTTAATTTACAAAAGTAAGTATATCATCACCTGTTTTTTTTAATGTATAGGTACTCCTTTAATTTATAATAGGTACTACGCATATTACAAAACATAGTTCTTTAGTTCTTTATTCAGCATTCTTATGGTAGTACACTACACTTGAATTTGTCAAAAAATAGTTTGTCATAAAATAATAGTTTTACGTACTTAATCTCATATTAATTCTGATTAGACTGGTTGGTTAATTTTATATTAATTCTGATTTTAATTGTTCTGGGAACAGCTACAAGGAAAATTATTCTAGGAATTCATTCGTGCACAATTACCTAACTTTAGAGGGCGGTTAAACAATTTCAACCAACTTTATTGTTCAACTTCATAACAAATATTGAAAGTCAAACAACCGTTCGAATATTATTTCATCTTTATTAAAAATAATTCTTGAAATGTAGGTAAATGGTTTTTTTTCTTTGGCAGTAACTACATTCAGGACGTGGGGCCAGAGATAGAATGGCATCATCTAGAGGAGTCCCTGACGAGCCTCTCCCTCAGCAACAACCAGATCTCCGTACTTCGCGGACGAGCCCTGCACGCCCTACACCGTTTGGTCCAACTAGATTTGGATGGTAATCGTCTGCGCAGCCTGGCTTACGACGCACTGCCACCGTCACTCGCAGTTCTGAAGCTCTCCGACAACCTCCTTCACCAGCCCCCGTGTGATCTCCTACCTCACCTGCCACGCCTTCAGGCGTTACATCTGAGGCATAACTTCCTCACAGGAGAAAAAACGGACGCCTGTCGCTTCAATGCCACTAGAAAGATTGAGAAACTAGATCTCAGTAACAACGAGTTTGATGACACGGCAGCACGCGATTTTTTCAGTAGAGTTCACGTCAAACAGTTTATTTTGGACTTAAATGAGCTGACCGCTGTTCCAGTATTCGTATATGAAGAAAATAGAGTCGAAAAGCTTTCGATATCTTTCAACAGATTGAGGACAGTTAGCGAGGACGTTTTCGCTACTCTCAAACATTCCCTCGAACGTCTCGAGCTAGAACACAATGAACTGACTCGACTACCAGCATCATTAGCACATGCATCACGTTTACGTCATTTATCTTTAGCATACAATGCGCTCTTGGAATGGCCACCACTACCACCGCATCTTCAGTCACTCTCCCTGGCCGGAAATTTTCTAACATCTGTGACGTCAGCTCTCCGAGCCCTCGCTCCAGATTCATTGCGATACCTCGACCTAAGCTACAACAGGATAATGCACATCCTGCCGAACCAATTTGACGAATGGTCAGGAGCATTGGGGACATTAAATCTGCGAGGCAATAGAATCTCTCAAATATCAGAGAGTGTGTTCCCCGATACGATGCCCGTGAGAGAGATAGTGCTGAGTTTCAACGATCTTTACTATCTCCACCCAAATGCATTCTCGAATGTCTCTAACTCCTTGCAAGTTCTCGAGTTCTCTTCAACGCTGTTCAGTGGAGGGTTTCCCATGAGCATGATTGGTGCTCTTGAAAATCTCGCTTGGGTCACTTTCGACAACAACAACATCCATATAGTCTCTTCTTCCGATATCAAAATGTTCCCCTCGCTCGAATATCTAAATCTAGACTATAATAAGATCATTGATATTCCAATAGATGAGGACGGCCTCAATGTAACATCGAGCGTTAAAGATTTAAGATTAGCATACAATTTTATAAGTAAACTTCCTAGTCGTCTATTCCCTAAAATGCCGGATCTACGAAACGTAGACTTATCTTATAATCGTATACGAAATGTAAGCTTTCAAAGTTTCGTGAACTTGCCAAACATAGTGTATTTATCTTTAGCGGGCAACTTAATCGACTTCGTAGAAAGTGATGCCTTTCTCAACTTACCCAAATTAGAAATTCTCGAACTCCAGGAGAATAACTTAGAAGAGTTTTCGTCCAATTCTCTGCGTAACGTATCCTTTAGTGATTTAACATTCACTGTAAATATAAGCAGAAACTTTATATCGAATTTAGAGGGGTCTAGTCCCGTCTCGATAAACATTTTGGATTGCTCTCATAATTCCTTGGTTCAAGTACCGAAGATGTTTTTATCGTCCTTGGAGGGGTCGCTTCGACAGCTGATTATGTCTCATAACAAAGTGAGCCATCTCGACACTCAAGCGTTCGGCGGCCTCGTTCACTTGGAAATATTGAACCTTCACAAAAATAATATCAACCTTATCAAACGGAGAGCCTTCAACGAGCTCGCTTCGTTGCAGATACTCGACTTGTCTTACAATTTGATCGGTCAACTGGCCGTCGAGCAGTTTTATAATTTGAAAAAACTGAGATTTCTAAAAATGAACCAAAATGCGATACGATCCTTACCTAGGGATATTTTCAAAAATACAATTTTAGAACACGTTGATTTGAGTTCAAATCAAATTTCAATATTTCCGGGAACGGCATTATCGCAGATAGGGTTTACACTGAGATATTTAGACATTAGTCACAATAACCTTGAGTACCTGGACAGTAACATGTTTCAGAGCACTCCTTTTTTACTCGACTTGAACTTGGGCGGCAACGCGCTTACCGTACTCTCAGATAACACATTTTCGAGTTTAGGAGGACTTCGAAAGCTTGATTTAAGTTATAACTCCATTAAAGCAAATTTCAAGGAGCTATTCCACAATCTGCCAAACTTAAAGCATTTGAATCTCGGTAATATCGGTTTGAAATCTGTGCCTTATTTACCTTTAGCTAACCTCACGAGTCTCAACCTCAGTTCCAACTTCATTAGCGGGTACAGGGACGGAGACGTCAAAAGGCTTCAGAACCTTAGGGAACTTCACCTCAGTTATAACCGCATTACTTCAATTGTGCCAAAGATGTGGATTTTCTTTAGGAATTTAAATTCATTAGATATTTCTTATAATCCTATAGCTAGGATAACGATAGGTAGTTTTAAAGGATTAGATAACCTTTCATATTTGAACCTAAATGGTCTTAGATTTCTAGAGGTGATAGAAAATCATTCTTTCCGTCCTCTTATATCCCTACGATCGTTGCACGTGCAGTCCTGGTCAACCGTCAACCACGACCGTTTTCGTCTCTCTAACATCACTAATAGTGTACCCAGTCTACACAAACTTGTCGTGCACTTCACCGATGACGTCATTACCGGACAACTCCACGATCTTGCTACTAAGAAACTGAGACACTTGGAGATTAGAGGACAACATTTGAGAGAAATAAACGGAGATGCCTTCAAAGGCTTCGACAATCAGCATGAGCTCTACTTGAAGATCACGGGAACATCATTGTGGGAACTCCCTACGGGGTTTATGGAGCACCTCGGAAAAATTCCCCATCTTGGAGTCGATTTGAGCAATAATAAACTGACGACACTGAGTCCCGCAGTCTTCTACCCCAATATCACGAGCTGGAACCATGTCGCTACCAAACTGCTCTCAGGTCACTACCTATTCTTAATTACATATTCTAATTCTACGCTTGTCTAATATTGTTTTTGTTCGATGTTATTTGCTGAATTGGTTTTTACATAAGCATACTTTTACATTTCTATGTTGTTTGAAAAGATTTGATTTTGACTTCACATTTTTGGAAATAAAAGACGTTTATTTAGACATGCCATAAAATATTGAAATTCACTTACATCTACACATCTATCAATACACCTAGCTCATCACGATGTCGTCCTAACATTTTATTGTTTTTTTTCCTTGGCTATCTATATTTCAAATGTGAGAATATTTGGCAAATTTGTAAATAAAATATTTTCCCCAGGTGGCCTGGTATTGAGCGGCAACCCGCTGAAATGTGAGTGCGAATTAGCCTGGCTGGGAGGCTGGTTGCGGCGGTGGTTGCAAGAGAGTGCCGGTGCAGGCTCCGGCCCCCTGCGGCTCGCGGTCCGCGCTGCCACCTGTAGAGACAACGGAAAACACGTCCCGCTTCTCCAGCTACATACCGACGAAGCGGACTGCCATGCTAGCGCGCTCTCAAGCGATGCAACGGCGCTACACATGAATGTGTTCGTTATTTTCTTATGGACATTCGCACTCAATGCGTTGACGAGTTGATGAAGACTATGACATATATATGACTTTCGTGATATTGTAAAAAAAAATCTAAATGAACCTTCAGGCGTAATAATGAAGGATTGTATTTAGCTTTCGCAATTTCAGACTCGAGTAAAGATTAAATTTAGATTACATTTGTTGCAAACAAACTCGCAGGAGTTCCGAGAAGTTTAAGTAATTATGCTTATTTTAAGGTTTCAACGTACTTTAATTATAATTTTCCTATTTACTTATTTTGATTCTTAAGCCTGTTCTGACACTTTAAATTACTGAATTTAGAGAAGTAATGGCGGTTGTCGTGTCGTAACACCCTTAAATCACAAAAAGGTAGACAGGTAAGTTGAATTCTTTATGACTTAAAATTATTCGAATTGCAAATATTTTCAACTAGTATACCCTGCATAACTATTACAATAAAATAATACCGTTATTGAAAATGGACCAAATTTAGCCGGACAAATCTGCGTTCGCTTATAACTACGTGTTATTTGGGATCTCAACTTTTTACAAAACGAAATTTTGCCTAGCTACTTATCTTTGTTACTTCGTATATCTAAAATTAGAAATACCAATTAAAAAAAACATCTCGAAGAAATGCTTTCAACTGTAATATTGAGGATACAATATACGATTCTATATTGTCATTAAAATTCATGTAACCGAGTTCCTACTTGAACATTTCAAAATCGTTTAAGAAGCTACATTTTAAAATTATATCCCATACAAAAATGTCGCAGAACTGCTCTTAGGAGAAACCTGTTTTCTAAATCAAATCGTATCTGATTTTGATTTTTTTTTCTTTCATTGATTTATTGGACCTAGTAGCTAGGCTTCTATGTTTTAAATTTCATCAAAGTATTTATTGAAATATTAAATTCTGAATATGCATGATTTTTAACTAAAATTTATCAAAATAAAAGGGCTTAAAAATCGGTTCCTAATAGTAAAAACTAACTTTTAAAAACATAGAAGCCTAGCTACTAGGTTCTATAAATTAATGAAAGAAAAAAAATCAAAATCAGACATCTTTTGATGTAGAAAACAGGTTTCTGCTAAGACCAGTTCTGCGACATTTTTGTATGGGATATAATATTAAAATGAAGCCTGTCAGACGAGGCTTTTTAATATGAATCACTCACGATTTTAAAGTGGCTTTTAAAGTGGGTTTACTCACGATTTTCTCACGATTACTCACGAGGAAAATTCTTGAAGATTGAATTTATATGAAATTTGATTTTATATTCTTGAAAATTTGTTATAATTCACAAGCAAACGATATCAGTTAGGAATTTTATGTTGTGTATTTTTTTGTGTTATATTGTAATATTGTAAATGTACTGTATTTTATGCTGGTACATAGGAACCAATGTAAACTTTCTCTGTTGCCCATGAAGCAGCCGCCAGGATAGTTTGGGCGATAGCTATTACTTAACATACTATGTAAAATCTTTAATAAACTTAAGATTTGATTAAATGCTTCGAAAACCTTCATGTGACAGGCTACTCGTACACGCTTCCTGCAACATCTTAGATATGCCAGTACAAGAATATAGCATGTTCAATTTTGCCAGCCGCCAGCACGTTTTTTGCTCTCCGCCGAGGCAAAAAAGCGCAATGTGATAGGGCAATGAGCTGCTTAGTCGCCTTTGCCGCAACTTCGACTCGACGCCCATGGGACCACAAGCGGAGGTGTCTCAATGAAGCGTCTGATAAGGTGGTAGCTAGTATTGGAACAGACTTAGTAATATAGTCTTTTGCCTCGAAAATACAACTCACTTAAAAGACAGCACAGATAAGGAGGCGTATGCCCAGCAATGGACTGTTAAACGCTGATAATGATGATGATAAACAAAGTGTAAGTTTTTGAAGTCATAGTCAGCATATGCAGCACAAATTCTGAAGTAATACACATTGTGCGCCCTGTGGGGATCGAACCCGTACCTCTACATAGCTAGATAGGCGTATTCTTACCCGCTCGTCTAATGTGACACAGAATCATTATTATACAGGCTTGTGAACTTTATTCGCTGTAGAATTCGCGGACGCCAAGATGTTGACCCGGTGGTGGTGCCAATGACACGAAGACGCGGAAGCAAAGGAACGTATGTGGGCGCGGCGCAGCCAGTTGCGTGAAAACGCGCATTTTCAAAATCTCACATAACGTGAGAGGGGGAGGCGGGGTCTAAAATTAACGTTTTAACGTTAAAATTACGTATAGAATAAACCTACAAAATTTCAGCCCTATCGGCCTAACCATTTAGGAGTAGTTTTGCGAACAACCAGACAGACAGAGAGAGAGGCGCCAAAAGTTGTTTTACCCTAATCGAGTATAAGGCTTCGCTTCGCTAAGCCAATAATACATGCAGTACGAGTAGTTCTACTTTTGCTTTATTGATCCACAAACATTGAGCTATGGCACCTAATTAGCGCTCCAGTATGTGAACACATGGACAGAGAAACATGAGAAATTACGAAACTATAACACGAGAACTTTCTTTATGGTAAAGCCTTCATCAGTAAATTTCCTACTGACTTCATTCCGATATTAGTGGACACTTGAATTGAATCTTTATTTGTGAATTACATGTCATAAATTAAACGATGAAAATACATTATATATCAAGAAAGAGTAAGCATCGCGCAAAGAAGAGATGAAATACCCG
>WYDE02160751.1:0-11064 GCA_009867175.2 Adela reaumurella | reverse complement strand
ACGTAATAACTAAATAGTACCTACCTACTTCCCAAATGAGTGTGTGTTTGTTGATTACTTAGAAGATATTTTTTTAGTTTTTTTTTAAAAGGTACCGATTGATTAATCTCCTTAGCTGGCGGAGGAAGATCGTTCCAGCATCGAGAGGCCGCGTATTTGAAACTACCTTCAAATGCGGCTCCTCGATGCTTGGGTATTGCCAACAGTTTACCGACAGTACGCGTACCATATTTATGACTCGATGCCAACCAATGAAGCCTGTTCCATAATAGTTTTGGTTTTTTATGCTTAATTACTTGTCTTACTAGATTGGCAAGATGCAGCTTTCGTCGGTTCTCCATGTTCAAAATACCTTTATCATTTAAAATTGGGGTAATATGTTGGCGTTTTTTTACTGTTTGACTAAATCTAATACACGCATTTTGAACCCTCTGTATGGTTTTTGCTGTTTTCTTGTACAGACAAGGACCGTAAACAGTGTCACAGTAATTTAGAGGTGACAAAATGAGAGCTTCAGTTAACTGCATTCTTACGTTTTTAGAAAGGAGGTTTTTTATTCTGTATAGAGCTTTTAATTTTCCAAAAGACACTTTCACTTTGTTGTCTATGTGTTCTTCGAACCTTAAGTGGCTGTCCATATTTAACCCTAGATTCTTAGCAGATTTTACTATGGGTAGTACAACACGGTTCATTCTAATTACTGGGTTCATTCCCATGACTTTTGCTACCGCCTTCTTGCTGCCCAAAAACATTGCTACAGATTTCAACGGGTTAAGAGCTAGCCCGTTATTCACGGACCACTCCCAAGTACGCTCCAGATCCTTCTCAACAGTATGAATTGCTTCTATCAGATTGTTTGGGAGGAAGGAGAAGGATAGTTGGGAGTCGTCAGCGAACAACGTGCATTTCATATTGCGGAGGCATTGTGGAAAATCTGCAGTGAAGGCTGTGTACAAAACCGGCGATAAACACGAGCCTTGTGGGCACCCTTCATGAATTTGTACTGCATCCGACAAGGAAGAACTACCATCCTCCATTCTACATTTAACAACTTGCGACCTATTGGACAAATAGTTTCTAAGTAAATTTAGTGATTCTTTTGACAGTCCATGACTATGCAACTTTGCAAGTAGCAGGCGGTGGTCGATGCAATCAAATGCACGTGAGAAATCCAGAAGAATAAGGATAGTAAGCTTTCCATCGTCTGATGCGCTGAGTGCATCGTCCACTACCTGCGAAAGTGCTGTAGCTGTGCTATGTCCCTCCCTAAAACCAGACTGGTTGTCTGGTATTATGGAGTGGTCATACAGGTAAGTGGTCAATTGTTTAGTCATCACTTTTTCCATAACTTTCGATAAAGCCGGGAGAATACTAATAGGTCTTAAGTCTTTGTAAACTTGAACGTGAGTTTTCTTGGGGATCGGTGTCACTAAAGCTGTTTTCCATTGTAGTGGGAATACTCCTGAGAGTATACACTCATTAATAATATCAGTTATTGCACCTAAACTGTAGGGAGAGGTCATCTCCAACATTTTTGTATTAATACCGTCCACACCTTGAGCATTAGATTTAAAAGACGTTATAATTTTGTGTACTGTAAAAGTGTCAACTGTATAAAAGAAGAATTTTTCTGTAGGCTGGAGATCAAGATTGCAATTATTGAAACCATCGATAGTATCATTTGAGATGGTGCCTTTTATTGGCAGAGTTAAGAAATGTTTATTAATTTCATCTGGATTATTCAGATGTTTAGGTATCTTAGCTCCACTTGTTTTTAGGGTAGTACACTTTTTTACACCATCCCACAGAAGTTTCGGATTTTTATAGTTTTTATTAACATAAAAGTTAAAGTATGCAATTTTTTCATACCTAATGGCTGTCGTTATCTGATTTCGTAAGTCTTTGTAGTGTCGAATGTGAGCCTCCTTCTTTGTTCTTCTCGCCTTCGCTCCAGCTGTATCCCGTAGCCTGATCATCTCCCGTATGGTATCCGTGTACCAGGGTTGCATATGAGACTTACAGGTACGAGTAATCAGTGGTGCGTGCGTATCGAAGAGACACAGTATATAACTATTCAGCATAGCAATCTTTTGATCAAGCGATTCAGTCAAGTGAATATCTAACCATGGTGTTATTCTACAATTGTCGGAAAATATTTCAGAATCAATATCTTTAATAGATCTATAGGTGCGTTGAACCTTAGGAACTTTTTCGATAGTGATTATGAACTTACCAATAACAGTTGCGTGGTCACTCAAGTCGGGGTTATGCAAAATGGACACCTTCTCCATAAACTCCGTCGCGTTTGTGAACATGACGTCTATTGAAGTTTCCGAATAAGTTGTTATGCGTGTCGGTTCCGACACTAGTTGTGTTAGACCAAATTGTTCAAAGCTAGTAATTAGTTGTCTCGTCGCGCCTTTGGACTTGTCGGCAATATTGATATTAAGATCACCCACGAAAAAGAAATAATCAACCGTAGGTACTAGTTCTGCCAGTCTATCACTAATGTGACTCAGAGTTGAGTTCACGCTTAGACCACTCGGCGGTCGATAAGCAGTTCCAATTATACAAGTGTATTTGGGCATACGAAAATGAATCCACATTTGCTCAAGATTATCGGTTTCACTTTGCAAAATTTTGTATTGCAAGTGATTACGAATGTAAGCTCCTACTCCTCCCCCTCGTGCACCAGAGCTGCGAGGAATATGTTCTAGACAACAACAGTGTCTGAATGAAACATCAATACAAATCACTAAACATTTTTGTCATTGTAAACTTAGTCTGTTTGCACTCACAATATCCTGCATTTCCTTGGCGAGCCTGGTGGCGACCTTCTTCTGAGCGACACAGAACACAAACGGCTCGCTGTCGTCTTTGCCAAGTTCCACGCGTAGCTGTAGCGTGTCCTGCTGAGGTCTTATCGTGTTGAGCAGCACGTGAACCAGGTCTTGCCGCTACAAACATGTTTAAAACATTTCATTTTAAAGGTCCCATCATTTAGTTTGATTAAGTTCACTTTTTATTTTGTGCAGTAACACCATCTAGCTGCATACTATTTTGCAGTATAATGTGTCGCCCGCGTAGTTCAATTGGAAGAGCATAGAGGGCATACACAAGGATGCGAGTTTGAATCCCGCTTCAAACAAAACGCCTGACAGAGTAATTTCAAAGTGTACTTTTAAATACAACACCTTTATTAGCTTCAAAGTGAGGAGCATGCCCTCGCAACACGTTCTGCCACTGCACCACATGGTGAAGCAGTGCTCTGCCTCACGTTTCCAGCCGCATTCCGATCCCCCGACCACCACGTCCGCTCCCGCCTCCCCTGCACCACACATATTGTGTTAATACTGCCGCTGCCCCACACGGTGATGCAGTGCTCCGTCTCGCGCTTTCAGTCGCACTCCGTCCCCCGACCACCACGTCTGCTCCCACCACTCCCTCTGCGCGATTGTTTGGGTAGTAAAAGGGATGTCTCTAGGGAAGGAAGCGCAAAAAAAGAAGGCTACACAACCAGCAGCACAATACCACCATCATCACAACAGCAAGGAGTTCAAGATTGGAGAGACTCCGTCGGCGTTCATGAGTACTGAAACATCCCATCCTATTCCACATTTTGGAAAGATGTAACAGTCGAGAAGATCTAAATATAATAGACATAAGATCGTCGCCAGAATACAGCACAGGTGATATAAGAAAGAAACTGACCGACTAGTGCAAGGGTCTTCAACCTTTCTGAAGTCAAGGGCCTAGTATACTCTGATATTGGTTTGGAGGGCCGCAACACAAGAAAGACATTCCATTGTAAACTAAAAGTAAATAAAAAGCAATAATATGATCATTGAACTTACTTATTATGTAATTTTACAAACTAGAAATGATTTTAATACAATTAAATCAATGAGACGTTTGACATTGTTTAGTCTAAATTAATTTATTAATATCTGCCCCTATAGTAGTCGTTGCAATTCTCAAACTGTTTTCGAGGTGAACATCGGTGATTTTAGTTCTTGCCTTCAACTTTACGTTTTTCATTCGAGAAAATAATTGTTCGCAAAGATATGAGGTGCCAAACAGAGATGTCATTTTCAGTGCATGATCTCTAATTTAGGAAAATCTGGAATAGGGATGTATTTTGAGTAAAACTCGATCAAACCTAAATTGAATTTGTCTTTAAAAGTAGAGTTGCACTGTAATTTTATGAATTCCATCTGATCTTCTTCAGGGACATATTCAACAGAAACATAGAATGGGCGAGCAAACAAATTCATGTTTATTTAATTTTTCCAGAAATCGGTAAGTCGAATTGTGTTTTCAGTTCCTGTAGCGCGGTAATATATTTAAAATAAATAAAACAAGTAATGTCACCATATTCAGCATTTGTTTCTTTTAAAGATTCCTGAAATTGCCTTTGGTTGAGGCCCCAGGATTTGATGAAGTTAACAGTTTTTATCACAACACTCATGACTTCTTGAATACTAACAGATTTTGCACTTAGATTTTCTTGATGGATAATACAGTGGTACTGTATGAAGTAGACATCGGGACTATTTTTCCTCATTAAAGCAACAAATCCTTCGTTTTTGCCAACCATAGACGGTGCGCCGTCTGTGCAAATTCCAGCAAAATTTGATAATTTGAGGTTATATCTATTTATGACGGTAAAACGATTTCAACAAATCACATCCTCTTGTAGTGCCGTACATGGGAACTAGAACAGCCATTTCTTCAGTAACAACAAAATTAACGTCAACGCTGCGAATAAACACGGCCATTTGAGCGGTGTCAGTTAGGTCTGTACTTTCGTCGAGTGCAACGGAGTAGTATACAAATTGCGACACGTGTTCCTTTAATGATCGTTCGATATCATCAGCCAATTCTTCTATCCTCCTGACTGTAACGCCGGACAGACTTATTTTGGAAAAAAGTTGCTTTTGCGAGGGGCATAAAATTTCTACTGCAGCCTCCATGCATTCTTTTATGAATTCGCCTTCAGAAAATGGTTCTCCGAAATAATGTAGCTCACTTTTCCACTTGCTTCACTGTCATCATTCTGTTTGTGAAATGAATTCTGCTGTCTTTGAAGTTGTTTCACATTATCAATTCGTAATTAATTATCCTTGAAGATGTGCAAACTCCGTCTGCGTCTTGCCCGTCTCGCCGCTTGCGTATGTACGGCTCGTTCCGAAATGAATGCGTGCCGATTGTGCGTTCCGAACTGTTATGAACGGTACGATGACATCTATGGCGTCATCAAAAAGCGAACAGGGCGCTCACGGTTCAGAGGATGTGCGGTGTATTCGCTGTCACTTCATGACGTTTATTATTGCGGATATTATACTATATATTGCAGAGCACACACAAGTCGTTCCGAATTGACAGTGGTTGTCAATTTTAGTGGTTGCCAGTCGGTTTTAATCTGTAAATAGGTATAATTTGTAGACATGTGAATTTAATTTTGTCTGTTTTATGTCGGGCCGCCAAGGACGCAACCGCGGGCCGCGGGTTGAAGACCCTTGGACTAGTGTGAAGTTCATCGAGCAGTGGCTTGTGCAGCTTGAGTATTTTGCTGGCGATGGTGGTGTTCTTGCCGCGTCCGAACACGAAGCCGAGAGCATACATCGCCTGGATACAGCACAAGTGATATAAGAAAGAAACTGACCGACTAGTGTGAAGTTATCGTCGAGCAGTGGCTTATGCAGCTTGAGTATGTTGCTGGCGATGGTGGTGTTCTTGCCGCGTCCGAACGCGTAGCCGAGCGCGTACATCGCCAGGATACAGCACAGGATGCCTTCTAGCCAGTACGCGTCCCAGCGCGCGCGGATCATTATTGGCACCTGCGTGCACGTGACACAATTGTTTTATTAGTTATTCAACATACATAGGCATTGACAAGTATATGTGGGGCATCTTTCAAAGATAGGATTCCAAATAAATGTACGCTTGATGTTCTACCCCTCCGGGTAAGACGCGTGATGGTATGATTGATTAGTCATCTATAGACAGTACAGTCATGTTTGTAATTCTTTTAATTTTACAGCCAGTTTGATTATCAGTGAAGACAAACGGACAAAAATATTCACTGGACCGTCTTTTTTAATTTCAAATTTTTTAACTTGTTTAGTGGTTCCCGATGAAGTCTGTGACATAGCGGGTGAAACGTCGACTTATGCATGTCAAATCCACTGTTAATCCGTAAAATTTGGAATGAATATAATGAATTACAGAGTAAACTTAAAAACATTAACTTAGTTTAAATTTACAATTAACCCTTTATTATTTCACTGTATAATGGTCCTAAAGCCAATAGACATTTATTTTACTTATGCAAAAGGTTAAGGAATATCATTATAAAATTGTTGTATAATAAATTCTAGTGGTCAGAAAAAAAATTGTCTTACAAGTCGCAAACAAAAAAGGTGACAAAACAAAAATAAAAAAAATTTGTTAAAAAAATTTTTTCGTTGTAATTTATTTTACTTAATTTTTATATTCTACTCCAAAAACCACAACTAATAGTAATATCACTGAATGTGGCCATACATAGTTTAACCTTTAAACGCTCCTTTGCCGGTCCCGCCGGCAAAATCAATATCACCGTTTAAGCTCCTTTGCCGGTCCCACCGGCAATTGAGAAGTAGTCAGAAAAATCTTTACAATTCCGTTATCTTGGCAACCCCAGGAACGAAACTGCTGTCAGTTGTTCTTTAGACAAGGTAGTATTATTTAGAAAATTTTCCTTGTCCTTGCTTGAATTTTTTTTTAATTTTTGATATTTCATTCTTTGTGCCGAAGAGTGTTGGTGGTCCGAAGACAACTCCAACATAAGAATTATTTTTATTAGTATAAAATACCTTTACCTATGTGTGTCGCATATCAAACTGATCGGAAATGAGTGTTTTTTTATATAAACGTATGAGTACGTGTGTGTGCACCGAAAATTTATCCATTTTCCGAGCTACAATGTCGGCCCGCCGAAATGTCCGGTGCATTCCGGTTTTTCAATGCGAATTACGTGCTTATTTTTCCTAGTGGCATTTTAGAAAAATACGATTACTTCAAAGCAATTTCTCTCACGATCAGATTGATGTGCATAGCATTGGTATTCGTGGAGTAATGCCGGCGGTATGAGCCAAGGAATGAAAACAATGACCATCTTTTATAGGATTCAAGCGACCATACATGTACGCCTCCCGCGCGCGAACTTGGTAGGGCTGTCAGTGCGTGCTGTCAGTGTATGCATGGCTGTGTTGTTTATCGAAGTAATTTATGGCCTATTCAGAGCTCGCTGGCTCTGATTCGAATGGAGGATTGATATTTAGAAATATTTAATACTGTAGTTCGATTGTTTGACTTTCCACTGACATAACTCAAATTCCTATAAAGTAAACAGATGGTGGGCAAAAAATTCCTAAGGGGACACATGCTTTTGTAGGAGTAGTCGAGTATGCGATTTTGTTTATTTCATTCGTGTGATGCAAGTGGAATACATTCATTGCAACATTATTACTATTATTCTTACCTACCAAAGTCAGCTGCCACCTGTTAGTAATAATGAAATATTTACGAAATATGACTGCCAATGTAAACAATTATGACTTGAATTTCGCGCGCGACCTTGAATTTTGAATTGATTGTTTCGTCGGGATAACCAAAAGAGGGGTATATAGTGTTATATATCGTTGTGTTCGTCATTTTATTTAGATTTATAAATAAAAATAAAAGTAAATAGGTTCTCAATCTTGTTTTCGAGTTATTTATATTTACGTAAACTTCGGGAACTGGCTTCGATACTCCCGCCATTTTTCATCTGAAATATATATATACTCATATATACTACTATAATTACTATAATAATACTCATAAATTTTTGCTAATTTATTGCAGATTCCAAAAAGGGAACACTCCCTATACCCTTTCTTATTAATTTAGCGAGAAATCGTGTAATAAACGCGAACACGCAGTGCCGCGCGGGGGCCCGTATTTCCCCGGGACTTTTACGGTTTTTCTATTGTCAAGCAAGGATCTACTAAAGGAAATAAAAATAAAAAACTGTTTTCATATCTATACGCCATGAGAATTACCGTATTTTTTCGTACGCACCCGTATCGCTGCCGCACGACGTACATTTGTCGATTTCTATCCTCGATTACCGTACGTACGATACAGCAATTACCGTACTTTTGGCAACACTGACGTACGGTACGCGACCGAAATGAAACGTCAAGTCAAAAACGAAAACCAGTTTATCGTTGTCGTTCCGCGAGGTTGGGTGTATCGCTTGTTCTCGCGCCGTACGAAACTCGAATCAATGTTTATCAACAAAAACCACGTTGAACTCGAACTCTGTACATCTTAGTTAACACATCTTTTAGCTTTTAACTACCTCGGTTGACTGTAAAGCTGAAATAGTGCAATAATCTCGTGTAATAATCGTGTTGTGTAGCGACCGGTGGAGATTGGTTCGTTTCGTTTGCCGGCGCGCTCGTCTGCCGCCGCTCCGCCCGCTTCGTAGGGTACTGTATGTATAATGTAAACAGTGGAAGTTGTAGATATCTGCTTTGGACCTCTTTTCCTGGAGTTTCTGGACTTGGAAGTTGGTGACAATGTTGTGATATGAACTATTGAGAACTCGTAGTGAAGATGAGTCAGCTGAGACTTGTGGTGCTTGCGGCACTGCTGACCAGCTGCCTGGCGCATCTTAATGTCTACCTTAGTCAGCATGAGGTCATGCGGCTGTTGGGTAATTAACATTTTAATTTATAAATGCAATAAATACATTTAAAATGTCAGAAATTCTATTCCATTTCAGTTTCTCTAAACCTGGATAATGATCCGGTGTGAAAATGCAGAAAAATGAAGAAAAAGTGAAAATGCTGCGTTATTTATTTATTTACGGCGCTAACGCAGGCAATTAAAAAGAAAAACGTGTCATTTAATTTTCTGACCAGTTCTATATCCCGTCCGCATCGCCGACTGGCAACTATTTGTTTACTGCTCCGACCCCCAAAGGACTACCGCGATCGATAGATATCCTGTAGCAATGCACACTGGTTAGAGAATACGTCGGTGAAAAACCCATCTGATTTGCTTAAGTGGTTCTCGAGTTATAAACGAACTTAGTTTCACGACAGACGGCGCATAGGAAAGTACCTACGTATTTAAAACTTTGGCTACATCGTTACATACGAGTACCTACCTAAAAGAAAGAAAGAAATATCATTTATTGTCACAAACAAAAGTACCAAGAAACTAACATAATATACCAACCTACGTACCTACCTAAAAGAAAGAAAGAAATATCATTTATTGTCACAAACAAAAGTACCAAATACCAACCTATTAAAACAATCCTACCTAACCTACTAAAACAACCATATTCTATTTCAATGTTCTGTCTCTTCCCTGTGAATCCAGTGTTTATGAATAAGAAGTAACAAGTGTAGGTAAGTACCTATCACATTATGAACCATTAAATCATATTAATATAAAATGTAGGTAGGTACCTATGTAACTATGCTCCTGCGCGATTTTATTTTTGCTAATATATAACTTGAGAACGACTGAATCAAATCACTGGTTTTCACCGACGTATTACGTAACAACTGAGGGTGGTTTTAGCAAGGTTTTAAGGTATTTTTTTTAACTTTTTCATAATGTTCACAGGCAAAGGGTCTTATACCGTACCGTGCCATCGCGGTATTCCTTAGGTGGTCTGAGCCGCAGGCACTTCACAGGTATTTGCATGCAGAGGGGAGATGATAATCGTAATCACAATTGTATGTAAGCGCGATTATTCGTTGAAATACCTAGGTAGGAAACCCACCTAGGTATTTTAATGGTGAAATCAATAATACTTACATCCCTAATTTCGGCGGGAGATAAGTATGTATGTAACCCTATCCTAATAGATAAAGCAGAAAATATATAACTAGGTAGCTAGGTACTATAGAATAAATAGCTTGAAAACTAGCCACGATAATATGTTTTATATGCACTGACTATGCTAAACAATTTTACGCATTTAGATTAATCGGAAAATTGGTTATAATCCTTACATCCCTAGCAAAAATGTATTGAGGTACATACCAAAAAAAATTACCTTTTGTGTGATAAATGAATTTATATGTACACATGTGTATTTTCAAACCTTTACTGGAAGCACTTGTGTACTTGGAAGCAAGCCAATGTGCAATCAATAACCAAAAAGGGTAGCCTTGCAGATCCTTTGATCTACATGCCAATCTCAATCACTTCGACACTCTGTAAAGTCATGGACCACATTGTAAAAAACCCAGTTCTTAGTCCATCTGGAGAATAACTAACTCTAGAGCGACAATAAATTTGGCTTTCACAGCAACCGCTCAACAAGGTGATCTCTTGATGTACCTGACTCACAGATCTCACACTGGCTCAGAGAATCTCTTGTCGTGTCACTAGACATCTCCAAGCATGTCTCCAAGGCCGAATGCCTTGGAGAATCCGTCATGCTAGTCTAAGCCTCCAAGTTGCGGCCTCCCAGACGGGTTGTGTAAGTGGGTTGCGGATTTCCTCAAGGATCGCAGCCAGGGTTGCCAACTGTTTTCAGGGACAAGGAAGGACGCATACAAAGTAAACGGAACACAATTATACAAAATTTTATTTATGTATTTTCGTTAACCACAATATTTACGCACAAAAGTAATTTAATATTTTGAAAATTTTCTAACCATTTTATAAGCTACTGAAATAATAAATAATCTACACAGTTTTACTACACAATAACTTTTAGATATGGAAAATCAATATCAAACTGCGAGCGAATTAAGCCCGGAAATGTTTATATACCTAGGTATTATAATTAGGTTAAGTATATCACACCTATATATAAAAGGATAGGGCTCGGTGCAACTCACTCACTCACTCATCAACGTACAGCTGAAACCGCTAGTTCCTTTAAAAGGAAGCCAAAAGTCAGGTGCGGTGCCTTTAAAAGGAAGTAAACTATGTATGTATGTATCGTTTATTGTACACCAATTATTAAATGGTACAACAGGTAAGGACTAATACCCAAATGGTATT
>WYDE02160641.1:0-11065 GCA_009867175.2 Adela reaumurella | reverse complement strand
AAGTGATAAATGACAGGGACACAGATAGTGAATTCAATACAAAATGTATCTGCTTCCCTCTCGCACATTGTCGATTGAATGTCAGTGATATTTGCATAGTCCCAGCGCTGCTTTTATTTCACTTTGATACCATACGTATTTACAAAGTATTGAGGCATTCAAATTTGATTAAACGCTGTATCTCGCTCTAATCGGCGTAGTGCGTTCGCTCTCGGTTTACAAGGAAGCAAGCAAGATGTCCGATGACGTCACACGAACCTTTGGAGTCAATACTCGCGGCGCCGCCTGATTCAAAACGTTAGACCTATTCCAAAAATGATAATGGATTTTGACCCGACACCGTCGTGCTACAAATCCGAGAAAATGGAAGCGCCGAACTTGAAGGCACCTACCACGCACCAGGCAGTGTGAAGGGAAAGCCCGAAGAGCCTTCTTCTTCTTCTTTCTTCTTTTGCAGCGATTTTATTCGCCACACTGCTGGGTACAGTGCTGGAAGCTAGAGCTGGAAGACCTCTCCATTTACATGATTGAGAGGATTTTAGTCATTCACTTCCACGGTGACCAACCGGCTTAGAAGCGGGTTTCCTAACGATGTTTTCCTTCACCAGAGTGTGAGCGACCACTTAGCACAAATTCTAAAGTTATGAATATTGTGCTCCCAGTGGGTATCGAACCCACGCCACCCGCTTGAGAGGCGTGCTCTTGCCCGCTCGGCCAAACTGACACGAAGAGCCTGTTTATAAGAAAACCCTGTTTAAAATTAAACACCGGTTAATAAAACACCGGTTTCAGGAAAATATCGGTTTTTAACAAAACAACAGATTTTAATAAAACGCTGGTTTTAAACAAAACAGCTGGGTCGGTGTGGGTGGACACCGGCACACCGACAGAAAAACCGGTTGCCGTGAACACCATAAACCGGCTTTGAACTGAACTTACGGATGGAAAGTCTGTTTGTTTTATCGCGTTTCTGAATGCCTTGAATCGGTATTAGTATTCCAGATAATATTCATAACTTTAGAAACATCAACGCGATGAAAGGAGACCGAACTCCTTCCTGTCTTATGCGCATGTTTATTACTCTTAAAAGTTTATAAGTGTATTTAAAATGTAGAACTGTTGAACCTTTTACAGATTCTTCCTGTCGTAACTATACACCCATTAAATAATTGCCCGCAAAATTGAGAAGGTTGAATTTTAAAATTCAAGAAGTGCACCGATTTTACGGCTAACATATTTATGCAAGCTCAACTTTGAGGCAAGGAACAAGTAACGTAAAAACTACGAAGCTGAAAGTTAGTTTGTAGCCCTCTTTGCTCCCCTCTTGTATGGCACAGGCGCGGTGTCATCTTGCCTCTGCAAGGTGCAAGGGGATAAACAACGAGGTAAGTATACCTAATAATTACGACAACCGGATTATTTAATCAAAGTTTTCTTAAGCCGCCGAAATACTAACGTATCTAGTAAAAATATATTAGTGGCTGAACGAAACGAAGCCTAGTACTCTAATAAAGTCATGAACTTTTAGTGTCTCTATGTTTATTTGTCCGCTCAATTCCTCCTAATTGGTTCTGCCGATCGGGCTGAAAATTTCTAAGTTCATTCGGTATGTTCGCCAAAGCTCTCCATGCACAAATTTACTACTTCCTTGAAAAACTGGCAAAGAGATTCGCCCGAAAATTTTCCTAAATGGTTAGTCCGATCGGGCTGAAATGTTGTAAGTTCATTGTTATAGGTCAATAGCTCACCACACACCAATATTCTACTTCAAATTCAAAAATTTATTAATTAGGCACAAGTTATAGGTAGTACATATTTTTACATAGTTAATTACAATTTCTAGGTTCTAAGATGTACCCTACACCTGTACCCGCTTTGGCAAGAAAATTATCTGAAAAATTTTCAACGCCTTTCGCGAGTATCGCGAAGCCGGTTACAACAAGACTGGCGTACCTCTACCTTGTAATCAAAGTTAATAGTTTTTATGAAGAGGTGAAAAAATTCTATTCCAAAACATGGAAGGAGAATATAGCCCATAATTCACCAAAATATTAATCTAATTAATACAGAACCTCTTTTTATTACTTCGGCCCTTTTTAGAAACTTTTTATTCACATTATCTTCTCACTATGAAAGTAAAATCAGAAGCGCATGATTTAAAACCGCGGAAATTGCTTTTGCACATTTTCTAATAGACGATATAAACTCCTATCAATGTCTGGACGACCGCTCATTATGAACATTAAAGTATTATCCCCAATTTGCTTAGCTTTCTCTCACTGGCCTATAATAAATTCTCACGTCACTTTGAACTTCAAATTTTCGCTGAATCCGGCTCTGGTTGCATTTCAGTGCACAACTCTGAAGCCTCACATTTTACATAGATGCGAAGCACGAACTGGGACACTCGGGATGGGATGGTTTAAAAGTTTTTTTTACTCCACCATTCGTACGCTTCAACTATCTCAATTCTCAACTACGTGCAGGCTTTCATAACGAGCAGTTTACAGCTTATATAGGTACTATATTTACATGGATACAAGCCTGAGGTATCACTTCACTATCTCTCTCAATTTAAAACTTATACAAATGAAGATTGGTGACCTAATAACGATATTTAAACGGATTTTAAAAAGTGTCATGGTTCGCTGCCTGGTATGCTAGATTTTTTTCCAGATTCTATAGCAAAATTCAAACAAACTATAAACACATCTATAAAGGATAGATCATTTTATGCAAACCTATACAACACTACAAACCGAAGGCTGCCTGGAAATAGTTTCCCTTAGCACTACGTCAGCTTTCTGTTAAGCAAAAACATGCACATCTGTCTCGATGGTAGATAAGTGACACTATTGGAAAGTGTCAAGTCTTTTACTAGCATCAAATAGTTAACATCATCATCAGCACTTAGCCGTTCACTCTTGGGCATAAACCTCTAATTTTTTTTCTTAAATCTTCCGGAATATGGCAAAAAGAACGCATAATTTTTTTTAAAACGTTTTTGATGACAACGTCCCACCTGGCGGTGTAGGACGCATACCTCTGCGTCATCCCTGCATCTCATGTGGCCCATTGCCATTTAGCCCATTTAGCCTTTGCCATCCGGTCGGTGAACGCTTACAATATCTACCACTTTGGTTGGTTATTTAATTTCTTCGTTTCGCACATTATCTTATCTCGTAGCGAAGTGACATTCCCAAAAGGGTTGGTACATGTCCAACCTCTGTGTAATTCTACTCGTGATGATTCTTGTAAAGTATTACAGTACGCCCATACTTAGAAGAAGCATCGGTAATCGGACGGATAGTCATTAGTGCACGCCTGTAATATATTTAATAATATATTAAATATTATATAATGTATTCTTATTCAATTGGAATATAGTCGAAATTAACGCGAGATATTATCGCCAACCGAAGGTGCACGATGTTTGTTTTAAGTTTGGGCGTATTGTACACACACTTAGGGCTTAGAGGCTGATTGTTTTTCAACTTTGTCCCTTATTGTGGAGCAAACGGCACTAAGGCACTGTTACGCCGCACGGCGGGAACTACTCCATTTTCCTGAACTACATTGAATAGACCGACCTTCAGCTTTGAGGACCTCGATGGTTATGCCACCCTCACCTGGAGCTTTGTGCCTCTTAAGAGGAGATAGAGGATACGTAATCGTCCTCCGGGAATTAGGTTTTCCGAATCCCTAACCTTGGTCTAATTTTTATATATTTTTTTTTATTGATACTCATACGGATGGCTACATTACCCAATGCACCAGTTCTGTGGTAGATTGATTTCAGCCTAATACATTTTGGTGAATTAGGTAGGTGTCAAATCAACAATTCCCTCAAATCGAGCCGGCTACGCTGAACTGGACGGAAAACACGTGCTATTTTTCATAGCCGCTTCGACCGATCTTCATTCAGCATTATATTTGTATTTTATAGGGACAGTCTATCTTATGAACCTGTAATTTTTTGTTTAGATAAAATATCAGACATGTGAGCTATTAAATTCGTTTTTCATACAAAACATTGGAATTTTTTAATTTACGGTCTGCATGCTTTATTAAATCATTACTTGTGTGCGTCAAAATAAAAAAACACGCCAGGTAAGTAAATCATACTGTCCATTTTACAACAACAATCAAATTATTACAAATATCGGAAAACATTTAGGAGTTGGGAAATTATAAATCCCAAAAGAAGAGTTTGAATGTATAAAATTAATCTCTGTCTCCTCGTCCTCCTCTCCTTCGAGGCAGCCTTTATTGACCCTGGGAGGTCCATATGTGTAGTGAGTTGTGACTGGTGAGAGACGTGTCTACCGTTCCTGATGGGTTTGTCTGGATTCAAATCCTTTGCTCTACTTCAATATCGCAGCATAAGTACACCTTCCCATGATTATCTGGAAATAGCGTGATGGTATGTACCTATGATGATGATGAAGAACTTATATCTTCCGGAGTAATTCAACTAAAGCAAACGTAAACCAACCCAGAGTATATGGTTGTCATTCAAAAATGACGCATTTCCACGTAGATTTAAATGAAGTCATTTATATATCACATCTTATATTATCCATCTTACACATTCCTCTAGTAGCATATAATTATTTCCTATCCGATTTTGAATAAAATGTAAGAATTAAATTATTAAAATTATTACCTTCATTAAATTCTGGAAATTTAAAGTTTTTTGAAAATTGGGACGTCGTCATCGTATAACCGCTCCAACATGTGAACCTACATACATACATATCACTCACGCTAAATCCCGAAAATCGGGGTAAGCAGAGCAATCGGTGTTGTGCTGCAAGAAACTCCGGTAAATTACAGCACAACACCGACCACCACATTTCGAAAGTTATTTGGACAAGATATCAAGCAACATGTAAGGCACGAAGACCTGCATGAATGGGTAGAAGTACCGTGCCAAGGTGAGAGAAGTACCGGCATCACATGGAAGATCTACATTATCAATGCAAATTTTATGCTCGGCTTTAAGCCTGTCCCCGATTGCTTCTTGATATTTCAATTTTCTAATGATGGTGTTAATTTGTTCTGAATGAAGAGTGTCAGACTGTCCGAGCGGGCAAGAGCCCGCCTCTCAAGCGGGAGGTGCGGGTTCGATCTCCACTGGGTGCACATTTTTATAACTTTAGAATTTGGGACTAGGGCAAAAGCCCCTTTTTTTATTTATAGATTTAAAAAAAAACTTTAGAATTTGTGCTGAAATAGCTGTTGACACTCCGGTGAAGGAAAACATCGTGAGCCAAGCCGGTTGTTCACCGTGGAAGTGTGTGACTAAATCCTCTCATATCACGTAAATGAGAGAGGCATATACCCAGCAGTGGAGCGAATAAAATGGCTGCATACAACAAGAAAGAATATTCTGAATTGTAGTTAAATGGTGTTGCATTAACCGGCACAGCAGAAATTGCACTTATCGCCTCGCTTTTTGCAGATCGTCAAAGTTTTCTCATCTAATTTTGTAACAGCCTAGTTATTGCACAGTTTTTCTGGGGATTTTTTTCTTCACAGTTGATAGCTGATATCCAATGAGATGCAAATGCATATATCGACCCTCATAATATATAACTTTAAGGGCCCGTCGACACCTAGCTACCAAATGTCACCTTGTCGCGCTCACTGACCAATAAAAACAAGGCTATCGAGCGCGGCGGTCGCGCGTTTTGTTACTTTTTTCCAGTTTTCATCAAATTTCTCGAAAAGTAAATTCTCTACGGAAAAACTACGCAATAAAGAATTTAATACATTAAAATATCTTTCAAATGACTGCAAAAAATAAGATAGTTGTCCCTTAAAATTATGAGATCTTGCGAATGAAAGATTTTTTTCTAAAGCTTGTTTTGCTATTTTTTTTCTGTGTTTCTAGAAGATTTTCAACAATTATGCCCTATAAATAGTTTACAATGGAACCTTCTCTATTCACTGTATTTTTTGTATGCTTCAAGTGTTTCGAGGTACTTCTTATTTCGCGATGAAAAATTGGACGATTTTGACAATATGACTGCCTACGACGGCTTAATGGCATTGGTGCACGCGGCCGGGTGTACCCACAGGATGTGAAGTTTGAACCGCCAACATCACTTGCAGCGTTCGTCTGACGAGGCGACAATCGCTTAAAAGTACAGCAATTATATGCTTATTAGTTAGAAGCAATATGACGTGTGTTCATGTAGTGAGTCGTATTGTTGAGTCGGCCTTAGTTCAGATTTCACTATTTGCGTTTCTATCGTCTACCTACATGCGAGATGCAATGCAACAATGGCGACCGACGGGCCGTGTCGCGCTGCCGCCGGCGACGTGGCGTGGCGTGGCACACTTCCACCGTAATAAATACAAAACAGGAAGACAGCGAACGCCGTCTCGGTCTCGCGTCCGCACGGAGACCAGCCGTGACTTAGCGCTATCGATACCAGACCAGCATTACTTGCTCGTTTTGTTAAAAAGGTCCGTGGCCACTAGAAACTGATCTAACAGCGAGCGAGGGAGAGCATAGCGGATCTGGCGGCCTCCACCGGTCGCTGATCTATTATTAGTGGCGTACAGAGTCTCTGATCTTTGACACATTCAGTGAGGCAGTTCGGGATAAAGCATCATGCGAAATATAAAATTGTTATGGCAGACACTCCGCCATTCAAATACGCCATTCGGGATCGCATGATCAACTAACGAACTTTGGCACATCCTACGATTACTTCAAGGTAATGAAGGATCTACAAAAGAAACTTTTGCACTCCATCGTGCGCATGCCTCAGATAACATAATATGGGAGTATAACTTCACAAGATACTACAAGGTGGAAATACCTGAAACCGGAAGCCCAAAAAACATTCAGGGATAGTTACATCGTGCGGTAAACCGATTAATCCAAGAAGGATGGTCACGCAGGATCTGGCGTTTACGGTGCACGCCCAAAAGTGCGTAAAACCGCACACAGGGAAATACGCATCAATATTTAATGCCGAAGTGTATGCAATCATAGACTGCGTACACGAAGACCAGCGAAGATCATACCATGGCAAAACTATTATAAGTTTTGTCAGACAGCCAGTCTGCCTTGAAAGCACTGTTTTCAAGTGAGATACACTCTAAACTCAGTCTTGAGAGTGTGCAGGCAGACACTACTTACCTACTTTAGCTTCAACAATCGTGTATGGCTAAGATGGATGCCTGGCTGGACACAACGGGATCGAAGGCAATGAAAACGCCGACGAACTTATCCGGAAATAAGCGGAAATTCCTGTCATTGTTCTAGCTAGAACCATTCTGTGGACTGCCTAGAAATACCGGCCAGAAATACTGACCTGGGCGCAGAAACAAATCAAAAAGCATTGGGCCCAAACGCTCGAACAAAAACACGCGAAGGCACTATTTTCAGGGTTTTCGCGTAAATTCACCTCCGATTTAAATCGGACACTGTGGATTCAGTAAACTATTGAACAGAATGGGTTTTAGTGACACTCCATTCTGTAGGTTGTGTGTAAAAGAGGATGATGAAACGCCCATGCGTGAGAAGACGTATTCTTGGAGTTAACATCTTGAATCCATTTCAAATACAGGAAATCACCCTTAAGGAAACAATTTGGTTTATAATAGAGGCCGGACTTGTGGATGAGTACCTTATTAGAAGTCATAATAAATCCAATCATGTCTCAGTGGCAACTGGGCTCCTGTGTCCATGCTCTCCCTAACGAACCATAATCCTACTTCTCGGCAAAGAGCAGGATGCAAACGGGAACCACCGAACGGAACAACAGCACTCTAAAGTTTTTTTACGTAAAGAGGTCTCGCTGTCAGCGCGAGTAATAGATCGCTATCGAAGATAGCGATAGAGTCGGAAGTATAGCATGTGTAGTTATTGTTAAAACCGCTGAACGATGGCGCGGAGGCGACAGTGGCGGGGTGCAGTAACGGGACGAGACGTAATAGCACGACCAACCCGGACGAAACGAAACAGACCTCGCTCCGACTCTTCACGGCTTCGTGCCTACAATTTACCGCCTTGGTCACTCATTATGTTCTAAGTGCGGCCTGCGATGGCTTCACTATTTCATAAAAGACGGGATCGTGGAGCGTGGAATGCGCTCCGCATTCAGTGGCCGCTTCGGGGGTTCCGATGCCGAAACTCTTGTTTACCGAGCGTTACAAAACACAACCCGCCTCTTACTCCGGCAGCAAGATGCAGTAATGAGGCCACGAAACCGCTATTAGATGCGGTAAGTCAATTTTACCGTCACTCATTTGAGTACTCGATAAGTGTTCTTCGTGACACGGCGGCGCGATTCACAGTCTCTACCTGAACTGCAGACTTCCGAAATCTGCTAACGCAGAATACACCGAATGTTTTATATGTCCACGCTTTGAGTTTGCACAACGATCCGATTGACTACAGTACGACAAGAAAAAGTATTCCACGGATGACAGGTAAACTAAAACAGAAACCCTAGCTGGCAACACTACGCACAACTGATTCGATAACCTCAATTTCTTGTTGTTACGGAACAATTTATAATTCTGTGTGAATTTCTGTGAAAACCGTAATTATAATTTACAATATTGTGCATACATAAGACGATCAGAAGCGGTGCCAGAGAACTGATATTCCAAGTGTTTACACGTTGTCCCAAGAATTACGCATAGGCTGGTGTTGCCCGAATGCTCCTGTAAGAGCGAAAATGGCAACTTCATTTTTTGGAACACTCTTTCTTGCTGGACTGTAGCTTCCGTTGGAATTATTTCGCAAAGGTCTCGATTTTGTTGGTATTTTCGTAAAAATATTTGGCCCATGAACGTCCGCAGAAAGGTGCGCCTGTAGCCATTGCAACGATTTATAAACGTTCGTCGCATACATAAACTAACTATGCAGCAATGCGTATGCAGCAGCGTGATGGGGTTTTTGCCCTGAATTCCGAAGCTGATGCCGATGTCTGATTGCGATTTGTTTCAACAATAACTGCGGCAATTTGCGGCCACGTCGGATGCTGCGTGTGAGCTCATCCACCCAATCCAATTAAAGCAGTAAACATATAACACAGTGACAATCAATTCTTCCAGTGGCATTTACATGCAATTTTTTTTTCGTGTGATGGGTGTGGATGTGAGATATTATACCTACGTGAGCTAACTCCGTTCACTTTAGCTACGCAGAGATACCTAAGAGAAGTTTGTCGACTGTTAGAAGGACAGGTTGCTTACTAGTACATGGAAGGAACGAGTGCGTTACCTTGGGGGGTACCGAACTCGCAACGGATCCGTCTCGCTCGGTTGACGAAAGTGAAAGGTATCTGTCGCCGATCATTCATATTTAGCATAATACTGGAGTCGGGACGACGAAGAGACCGATCCATTTGCATTTGCATACTTGCATGAACTTGAAGATTTATTGAACTTGCACATGAATACATACATACATATCTCTCACGCTGAATCCCGACAATCGGGGTAAGCAGAGCAATCGGTGTTGTGCTGCAAGAACTCCGGTAAATTACAGCACAACACCGACCACCACATTTCGCAAAGTATTCGAACAAAATATCAAGCAGCATGTAAGGCACGATGACCCACCTACTGCATGACTCGGTGGGAGTACCATGCCAAGGTGACAGGTGGCGAGCCTGTCGCCCTTTAGCACGGCATCTTGTCCTTATCCGTTAGTCGCCTTTTACGACATGCACAGGGAGAGATGCAGTGGAGTCATTCATTTAAGTACCGGCCCCACAAGGTACATGCAATTTTATTTTCATTAATATAACTAAATACACCAGGATAATATATGAAACATATTACTAAACTTGCATCTCATTTTATTTAAATTTTGATAAGTAAATACATAGGTACATGGATTACACCGGTTGATGTGTGACATTGTGTTTGAAGGACCCCATACTGTACATAGGCGGGAAATAAGTCGGGGGGGTGCATTCCACAAGTTGACAACCCTGTAATAAAGGCTTTAATTTCGGTATCTATTTCCTATGCTGATTTCATATATGCCTAGTGGAATTTTCCTGAAGTCGTGACATGCGGTACTTCTTTCTGTGGAACTCGGGAGTTCTAAACACAAACTTTGTTATGTAAAAAAAAATAATGAGTGGGCTGTGTCGAAACCACAACACGCCGTAAAGCTGGGCGTAAAGTCGGGTTTCGGCGTAGCCTACTTTGTGACATTCTAATCAATCCATTTTTTTATGGAACCCGACACGGATGGCTACATCACCTAATGCACCAGTTTTTGATACCAGTAAAGTCAGCCTAATACACCTTGGTAAATTAGATAGGTGCCATGTCAGATACTGAACTGGTCAGAAAACACGAACTATTTTTATAGCCGCTTCGACCGACCTTCATTCAGTGCGGTGGTACCAACCCGGACGGGTTTGACCCTACCACCATGTAAGTAGAGGGAAGAGACCTACAGTTTTACGTGGAATCCGAACCACGGCCAGCATCAAAGGCCAAGCGGTCACCCATCCATCACTTGACCGCGCCCGGCAGAGCTTAACTTCGGTAAGCGAATACCGCATGCTGCACATATATATGGTGCGTCGGCGAATTTCTTCGTTTCGCACCTTATATCGTAGCGATATTCCCAGCATTGCTCGCTGGGCGACACGGAGCTTTTGGAATATGTCGGCCGTTAGAGCCCACGTTTCACATCCGTACGTCATGCACGACCGGGAGAGAATATCCTTATCTTGAGATTTTGCGGTAGTACAGATTTTAGGACAAATTTCAGTTGTCCGAAGGCAGCCCAACCCAGTTGAATGCGTCTTTCTACCTCCTTGAGTAAACCTTGGCGATCTAGTCGAAGTATTTGGCCGAGGTACACGTACTCCTCTACTTGTTCGATTGTTTCGCCATCGATGATTATTTGTCCCCCGTGCATAACCTCTATCGACATGAGTTTGTTTTTATCTCGGTTCATCTTCAGACGGACCCTCAACACAGCCTCATAGAGGTCGCTGAGCATCTTCTGAAGCTGATTCCTGGAATGAGCGAGGAGAACAATGTCATCGGCGAAACGAAGATGACTGAGAAA
>WYDE02160530.1:0-11065 GCA_009867175.2 Adela reaumurella | reverse complement strand
TAATTCCTAACTATCAAATATACTTTGATATAAACAAAAATAATACAGAAATCTAATAAAAAAATGTATACCTACTTTTATCCACAATAATTTAGAAAAGTCAATAGTACTTAGTAGGATAAGATAGGATGAGATACATAATCCAACACTCGTGAACACAAAAAAACCAAATAACGTTGCATGTTTGTATGATTTATATTTGACTCTCTCCTCCTGTCGTCGGTTGGGGTGGATCTGATATATCAGACAGCGATCAGTGCTGTTAATAAAAATTTTCATGTAAGAATTACCAATTTCGCGACTCACGACTTTCTTTGTGATAGCTTTCCGGGTGGAAAATCTTGTCCACCAGACGGGTGTCCAATCCAAACCACCACGATGTAGTGGTAAAACCACGAATTTGGCAGCACTGCCAGCCAACCAACCGAGTCCTCACGCCCCTCAGCTCTCCGCAGCTCCGGACCGCGGAACGAAACGAACTTCGAGCAGAAAGGCGGGGCAGGCAGGGAGGGATGGAGGAAATGCAATGCGATCGCAATCCACAAAAAAATCACGCGACCGAACATTACAGTGTTGTTGGATTTTATCTTAGAGTCATAATAATATTATTACTCTAAGGATTTTATTATCTCCCCCTCCCCCCTCCCTTCGCACCGATACCCAAAACCGCGTGGCCCCGGCCACTTAGGATATTACGTAGGATACCATTAGCGCGTTGAACTAATTTTTCGGTATTTTTTTACCGCGGTATTTATTTTAAAAATTAATTCTTAGTGCTCTACGTTACACAAGGACCTCCTGCACTTCCATACTTCTAGTTTAGCTAGACCCACCGTTTTAGGCTGTGCGTTATCTGTCAGTGAATGAATCAGTCAGTCAGTTTGTGACTTTAAGAATTTTATTAAGTAGATATTCGGTTGTTTTCTTGTAATACCTTATTTTAAAAAAAAAAACGTTAATTTTAGACATTTAAAATCCATCTGATATTATATTGGTCCCCGTGGCTTCCCTGACCAGACCAGAACGTAGAAAAGCTCTACATATAGCGGACATTAATACGAACTAATTTCTCTCACCTCAAATTTTTTTTCAAATTATTCATATAACAGGTAGGTATTCATACATCCCATAACTTAAATAATTATAATCTTGAAGTTCAGGTCCAGCCGGTAAGTCGTGCGGACGATTCGGGCGGTACCTAGTAGTACTTGTCAGCAGGACGATTTCCAGCAAAATACGATGCCATATGAAATTTTTCATGATGTTAAGTCAAACTCATCATCAGCCTATGAAGGAAAGCAAACTCATGTAAGTAATTTAATATGTCACTGGGTTAGCGAAGTGAATCCTATCATGTTATTTATTAGATTTAGATATTAGATTAGAAGCAAAAATAAATAATTAATATAAGTCTTTCAAGGAAATTAACGAAATATTCGAAGAAGTAAGACACGGTTTACCTTTCAACGAAATCTAACTCAAAATTTGCTTGGAAATAAACTTCTTCGAACACTACTTCTACTAATTTGTACACTTCAAACGTACTCGTACATTATGAGAATAAATAATTTTAATTTTCTTATACATTTTTTAAATACAACCGTGACCACAAGATAATCTTGTTGCGACTGTACACTAACAGCTAACTCATGCACGACTGGATAAGATTTCCGTCGAGTGTTTCCCTTCATCGCGGGTGATCGCCGTCGATGCTCACGATTATTTAAATCTGAATGACTAATCTATAGTTACCCACATTCTAGTAATGTCGGCGTAAAGTAACTATAAGTATGCTGTACACACAAGTTCGCAATAGTGTCGGGTTAAGTTTATTGAGGGGAATGAACTGTGCGACGCTCAACGCGGCGCGTCCCGTACGTACCGCGCCCGCATAATAAAAACAGTTCAATCAACAAAAGAGTATGAACTATACGCACACGTTGAGGGAGAGTTGATTGCATTACACGTCGCGTCGTACAGTCACAGCGCAGTGTAAAACCATCTTAACGCGCTGTGTAAAACCGCCTTTTGCAAGTTATTGCTGTTTGTGCTGTTTAGTAAGCAACACCGCATTGGTCTATCTAGTTTTGGCATTGTCTATGGTATATTGTCATTTCCGGGAATTCACCCAATTTAGCCGATAAATTTAAATGCACGCAATGATTTAGTTCCGAACTTCTTTTGTCTGGGGTCCAAAAAAGCATTATAATTTACAGCAGAAACAAAACGTTTTCTTTAATGCATTTTTATATTCATACCATTCATTCATTCATTACAGAATCCATGAATCATCTCAATGTCACCAGTCAGAGCGGTTCAGAATTCTGCGAGCGAAAGCGGAACACGGTAATGATTTTTGTCTCGAAATGTAGGCTAAAAATGACACAAGTAGGTTTTCAGAACAATGAGCTTACGGCACTTTAACCTAAAGCTATATAATATAGCTTGTCACGTCACTCTCGATTTCATCGCGCACTTTTGGCGATTAGCGATAATGATCGAAAAATATCCCAATGGACGAATTTCGATTAGGGAATAAGAAAGGCCAAAACAAGCTATTATTGTTTCTGATCCAAAGTATGCTCCAAGGCAACGCGACGTTTTTACATTATATTATGATATTAATATGACGGGAGCACCGTTGGGTGAGTACCCGAGAATGCCGGAGAGCTATCATATTTCATGTTTCCATGTTATGACGGGAGGGAGTAATCGTGAATGGCAAAAGAGTAGGCTCCGTTTTGACATGGAATCACATAAAAAGTTTTACACGAACAAAAAAATAGTGGCACTGGCGAGGCATGTAATGAAAGTTGAACGCTACCAAAGGATGCTCCGCGAGAACGCGTAGCATGAAATCGTCTGAAAGCTTTACACCGGAATTAAAGACAAATTCGAGGTATCTTTCCGTCATCTTGACGCCGACCATAAAGTAAATAAAAGGGACTTTGGAATCCTGTCTCTTTCGAATGTAAAGCTTTGAAAATACACGTGTGTATCAGTATTCACCGTGTTATCTTACGTACCTAGGTACCTAACAAAAGCATGTTTAGTTTGAACGGCTAAAAGGTTGCGCGAAAGAAACAATAGCAGACATTTCCACTCGCGGCAAGGTTGACTTGAGGATAGCTTCCGACCGATCCAGAGCCGGTGTTGTGAGTTTATGTTCGGTCAGAGGGTTACCATACCGTGCAACCAATTTTGATATATTATATGATGAGGTCGATCGAAGTGCGAGTGGGAACCACATACATTTTTCAAAGAGTTTACTCGCTGTGTCACTGTCATGTATCACTTGAAATGACATTGACACTGACCATAGGGGGCAAATTTGTGTTGTAACCTTGGAAGAAAATTCAGTGGTTGTAACCGTCTCCCACCCATGTAAACGGTCTGAACGGCCTATTGGCTCAAGATATGTATGGCATTAAAAGGCGACTGATTGGGATTTGGCAGTACGTGCGAGTTTTTGTCTCTTCTGACCCTTGTCAGTGCAACCTTACTTTCAGCCCCGAGAATCAAATCAACCGGTGTGCGCAGACGCAGTTACCACATGTGAACAGGGTACGTGTATTCTGTTGTTCCCATTTACAGTGCGATCGCCTGAAAGCTTTACATCAGAAATAGAGAAAAATTCGAGATCTCTTTCTCGCATTTTGACGCCGCCCATAGATTTAACAGGACTTTGCATTTCTGTTTCTTTCCAGTGTAAAGTTTTCAAAATACACGTGTGTGCTCATTAGCTGAAAAGGCTAAGTCAAGTGGCAGTTTTCGGCTCCGTTCGTTGCAGCAAGCACGACTGGAGTAAAGGGCTCGTAGGCACCTAGCCACCAAATGCCACCATGTCGCGCTCACTGATCAATAAAAACAAGGCTGTCGTGCGCGGCAGTCGCGCGTTTTGTTACTTTTTTCCAGTTTTCCTTAAATTTCTCGAAAAGAAAATTATCTACGTAATAACTACACGACAAGAATTTAATAAATTAAAATATCTTTCAAATGACTGCAAAAAATAAGATAGTTCTCACTCAAAATTCTGAGATCTTGCGAAAGAAAGATTTTTTTTCTAAAGCTATTTTTGCTATTTATTTTCTGTGTTTCTAGAAGATTTTCAACAATTCTGCCGGATAAGGAGTTTATAATGTAACCTTCTCTATTCACTGTATTTTTATTATGCTTCAAGTGTTTCTGGGTACTTCTTATTTCGCGATGAAAAATTGGACGATTTTGACAATATGACTGTACTGTGTACGGCGGCTTAAACGCCGATCGACTATACAAATAATTAAATTTGTAAATTCATACTTCTTAGTTTTCCTATATTTTTTGACATGACGTATTAATTTATTTATCTACGGATCCACACAATGGCACTGAGTTTGTAAGAAAGTTTGGTGATATAAATTACATGACTGCTATTAATTTATTACCGTAATAATTCTTTCTTCAATATTTTCGAGATTTAAATAATACTGGCATGTTGCGCCTCCGTCTCGCCACGTACAGTGGTGAATGTTTATAGATGTACACTTGAAAGTGACGAAGTGCTTGTCTCTTTTGCACACAGGACGAGCTGGTGAAAAGATACACTTGGTGTATCTATCTATCTATACTTCCGGTTTGTACGTTGCTCTGCCACAATTGTAATTTATTTGCAGCAGTTCTGCTAGAGCCGCTGCGAACAAAGCAGCCGTCGTGAAGGTGTCGAAGTATGTCTCGCTTCTAGACACCCTTTGAATTTCAACCTTTCGCTGTAGAAACCTTGGCACCGTGGTCGAAGGTGACAAAGGCTTTCACAGATAACTGGGAAAGCTTTTGGTTGAAACAACTCGAAACTGCGATGCCAAGATACTCTTCATACGGCGAATTGCTATTGAGATTCAGAGGTGTAACGCAGCGAGCGTACTCGCAACACTTCGTGACGGGGCTTCAGTGGATCTGCATGAGATTTTATTTTTTAGGCGATTTAGTTTAGTACGTTTCTTTTTAGTTTTTAATATTTTTATTTATAAGTTATTATGTACTTTGTAATTTAGTTTTTAATTATATAAATAAATTTATTTGTCATATTCGTTTTCATAAGTCTACCTGTGTTGCCTGTATGTAGCCTCCATGCACTGTCTGCACTGTAAGTAGATCTTTTCTAAGGTCACGAGATCATCCGCTCTTATCATATGTGTGATAGCCCTCTAGCCCTCTATCACTGTCTCCTTCATGGAGACAGTGATAGAGGGCTTTGGCTCTTCTCACTCAGTTACAGCGGACGGGGTTATTAAATAGTATATAAATATATAATGTATATCAATGTATTGCCGGCTGGAATTGAGGGAAGTGCTGACATGGCACCACCTACATAACTCACCAAGGTGTTTAGGTTGACATCACTGGTACCAGAAGAATTGGTGCATTAGGTGATGTAGTCATCCGTGTAAGTATCAATAAAAAAAAAAATTCTACAACATTTCAGCCCGATCGCCCTAACCGTTTAGGAAACTTTTCCAGCCAAGTTTCTTGCCAGTTCTTCTAGGAAGTTGAAAATTGCTGTTTGGCGCACTATTGTCATATAGAATGAACCTACAAAATTTCAGCCCGATTGTTTAAGAGGAGTGCGGATAAAGGGACAGACAGAAAGACACCAAAAGTGTAAGGACCAGTAATACCAGTGCAATAAGACTAGTGCGTCTACCGTGTTAACATCACATGACTGAGTGAAGAGACCCCGCCACGATTTCAACCAATCAGTCTGGCCGTGTCGAATGCGTTAACGCTTACTATTGGTTGACACCTCTTCACTCACTCGCGTGATATTAACCCGGTAGATGCACTGAACGCTATTATGAATAGCCATTCGGGAAGTGGAGCTAATTAACCGACTTTTAAGGATATGATTGAGATTTTATTTTAACGGTGGAAATTGCAGTTTACCAATTAACAGTTTAACGTGGAATCCGAACCACGACCAGAGTCAAGTCAAGCCGTCACCCATCCAAGACCTGACCGCACTCGGCAGTTCTTAACTTCTGTAATCGAATACAGAATACCGCAACCGCAAGGTTTATGTGCCTACACAAACTTTCATAGTCCTAGAAGAACTGACAAAAAACTTTTCTGAAAATATTTTCAACGCCCTTCGCTAGTATAGAGAAGACTTTTACGACAAGGCAGTCTATTTTGTTAAAATATATCGCGTATAGTATTTATTCAGGTGATAGAATTCTGATCGTGCGTCAGCGTGCCATGTTTGTACAGGCTGTACTGCTGGCTGCGCAGAAATATGGTCGATACGAACATTGTGGGCTCGGTTATTAAATTTTACAAAAAAAAAAAATTGCCTCTGTGGTTGCCTACCCGTCGCTCCGGTAAAGGGTAACACGGCGAGGAAACCCTTATTGCCTGCACTTAGTGGTTCATTTTTTTAATTTTTTTATTGAGAGCTCGACATATGGCTCTGAGCCACCCAGAAGGTGCTAACGACGCCTATGGACATTCGGTTTTAGCGGATGTTGCGAATGCCATGCCGGCCTGACAGGTGCCTATTTACCCCCCTCTTGAAGGACTCGAGACTGTACATGGAGGAAAATATGTGGGCAGGGAGAGCGTTCCAGAGTTTACCGGTTCTGTAGATGAAAGATCTATAGGACCGATTGTACTCATCTTTCGTCGAAATGAGTCGTGTAGTAGGTATTGTACCTATTGTCGTAGCAGATGAACGAATGTGAAAGACATGAAACATTGAAATACGAGACTCACATGGGACCAACTGAAAATCATTCTTCACCGTGTATTACCGATAGCAGGTTATGCTTCAGTGTAACAGCTAGAAACGAGAGGAGTTTTTGGGTTCAGTAAGAAATTAAGGTAGGTACTGAATAATATAAAATTCGTTCCAACCGGAGGTTCCACGACACCTCGTATTTTTTTATGTCTTAGAAGGAAGATTATTTAATTAAAAGTATATATGAAAATACTTCATCAAGACGTGAAAGCCAAGAAAATTAGAGGATGTCTTGGTTTTTATAAAAAATTTAGTTAATATTTATTATTAAAAGATAAAGTAGGTACTTCTCTTTATTTACAAAGAAAACAAAAATATATATGTATATATATAAAAGCACCTACTCGAAAACAAGTTCACAAGTAAGTACTAAATTAATATGCAGTTGACAAGTTACGATTCAGAATAAAATCCGATAAGGTTATTGTCACATATATTCATACATAGGTGAATAATAAACATTATTTAAAAGACATTGTTACATAGCATTATAATTACCTAAATGTGATTATCTATACCCTACAAGATAAGTGAGAAAATGAATATCTAGGTACCAAGTTACTTACCAAATTACTTACCTACTAAGGACGGTATTCGCATTTTGGCAAAACAAGTACAGAATTACAAGGTACAAGTTTACATACAATACCTTCAACCACAAGCCTTCAACAGTAAATTAACTTGAAGTGTCTTTCTTATCAAGTGTATCATTTAAAGTTGATTTAGTACATAAATAGATACATTCATCCGAGCCTATGTGTGTACCTTTTAATTCTGTAATTGTTTTGCCCATAAGAGGTGAGTATGTATAACACCTTTCTAAGTAATTAGGTAGGTAAGTACCTACCTAGATATAAACCCCTAAATGAGGACTGGCTCGTAGGACAGCTTGAGGCTCTAGTCTATTTTTTCTTGGCTTCCTCTGCAAGTCGTTTTTTCGTTGATTCAGGCATCACCGCTGGCGGTGGGCGAGGCATCTTCGTGTACACCTTAAACCCGTCGTAGATGAACCATTGCAACCCAGTTAGAGTGCCGATCATGATGATACGAGCTATGAGACCCCGCCAGATTCCCATCGGGCCGACTTCCGCTAGCACGGATCCTACACTCGCGCTGGGGTCCTTGTTCAGCTTGGACACTAGGGTATCCGCGGGGTGGGACACGATAGCGCACAAAACCCCGGCGATGTACCCCGCAGTGAAAGTGACAGTGAGCTGCTCTACCTTGTTGCATTGCTCGCGAGGCTTAGGCACCCAGTTCGTGTAGATGTACTCGACGACCTTCTCGAAGGACGAGAACTTCATCATTGTGTAAGGTATCTGACGGCCCCAGAGCGCGGGCAAGCCTCGGAAGAACACGCCGAAACCTTCACACCGAAGCATCTCGGGCATCGCCTTGAACATCTTCGATGTGTATCCGGGAGTTGTCTGAATGCGTACTTTAGTAGCTTCGAAGGGAGACAGGAAACAATCCGCGAGGAGTTCAGCCGATGCGGAAGCAGCCAGAAACAGATAGGTGCGGTAAGTATATGCCATGTCGTCACCAACGATCTCGGCATATTTGTATTTGAAGAATTCGTATCCTGAGAACTTTACTGCACCCTGCAGAGAGTAACCGATGAGGGTGGGCGCCCAGCCCTTGATCAGATTCGCGGCGCCGCCTTCTTGAAAGGACACCTTGAACCCTTTGGGGATCGACTGGTATTTCGCGTGGTCGACTTGGAGTCTACACTTGACGAGATCCAGTGGTGTTATGAACGTGTGCGTGGCGCCGCAGGCGAGCGCTCCGCCGTAAGCGCAAAGCTGAAAGTACTTGGTGCTGTTTATTTCACAAGAAAACTCGTCTTTTTTTGGTGGCATTGTTGAAACTCTTCACGTGATAGAAGAAAACATAGATAGAAAATTGACTTCTTCAAAGAATGCTGTCAAACCTTCTATGCTTGACAGACGTGACTTGATATTGTCACTGTCACTTATTTTTTTAAATAAAGCATTGTCTGCATTGCTTTTTCATGTGGTTAGCTGTATGTTGGTTGGTTACCTCTAAATTTTTTATAAACCTTTATAAAACCCGTTGGGGCCTGTCATTCCTATATCAGTTCAAAAATGGGTACCTATTCCTAGGTAATGAATTGTGTCTCGTAGAGATGCAGAAGCAGTACCTATCAAATAATAATATGTTGTGTGTTACGATTGCGTAACACACAAACGACTGCTGCTCCGACGACTTTTACATAATTAATTTGAGCAAAATTACGAGGTCCCTGCCCTGAAATGACCTAAAATATTGCTAAAATTAATTTTGTTAAAGTCGTCGGAACACCCGCCACTTCCACCCATGGATGCGGAACTTGAGCGTAAGGCGAAGCCCGAGAATCCGCCGCCACGTTGGAGCACGCACCCGAACACCTCTCGGAGACGTCAGCACCCACTACATCTCGAGCTTCGACTAGTTCCTTCGAAAGCGAGACATTTTGCTCAACTATAATAAATCTAATTTTAGTTCAGTTAATGCTTGACGACCACTTCTTATATGTGTTTTTCATGCAGTAAACCATGTTGAACGTACATATTTATACTTGCATAAATTGTAAATAACTTGCAAAAAATGGGAACATAAACCCAGTGAATACTAAATTTGACAGAATATTATATACAATAAAAAATTTATTTGACAATAACTTTCCTATCAGGAGCATAAAACAAAAAACACCAAACTTGTATGGGTTGACGACGAAACCCTCTCAATTAAATACCTGCTTTCGGAACTACACACACTCCACACGGTATTTCATGAAAATATTCAACTCACATGCACTCTCAACTCATACAAAATGTTATATGACAACATCATTCTTGACAGGCGGAAGAAATACATAAACAATACAATAGCGAATAGCACTAACATTTCAAAATCCATATGGAGTGTTATTAGTTCTGAAACCTGTAGAAATAAAAACAAATGTGATCCACTCGACATTCTAATGGAGAGTGTGGTGGGGAGGCGTGGCGGTGACGCATCGGAGCTGTTGGTGAGCGAACTGAATCATTTTTACATTCATACAGCAGACAGTTTCAATGTGCACATACACCTAGACACCGCGATGCAATACCTATCACGCTATATGCCGCGCGTTGACCATTCCTTGCGCTTCTGGCCCCTCACTGTCGTAGAAATCCTGGAAATTATAAAGCAGATAAAAAGGAAACCCACTAGGGACTTCTACGATATGCCGTGTCACCTCCTTCACTCAATACCTAAATCTGTGTTAGAGGTAGTTTGTGAGTCACTAAATAAGTGCGTTCGCGCTGGTAGGTATCCCGGATCGCTAAAAAAGGTAAAAGTCACTCCAGTCTACAAGGGTAAGGGGAGGAAGGAGGAGATGAAAAATTATCGTCCTATTTCGATCATTCCTATGTTCTCCAAAGTGCTTGAGCTTGCAATCTGCGATAGATTAAAGTCATTTTTTAATAATGAGAGAATGCTATGTGCGAATCAATATGCGTACCAAGCGGGACGCTCTTGTATTGACGCCGCTCGTGATCTACAGCGGATGGTACTAAGGCAGCTGGAGGCCGGAAAACAGGTTGCAGCTATATTTTGCGACCTATCACGGGCCTTCGACCTTGTAGACCATCCTCTGCTTCTCGCCAAGCTCGAGCACTATGGAGTTCGTGGCCCGTTCCTGGAGACCATCTCCTCCTTCCTCTCGGACCGCATCCAGGTTGTCGATGGAGGAGGTGCTAGGTCGGCTCCTGCTGAAATAGGCAAAGTTGCAGTACCCCAGGGGTCAGCTGTAGGAAACTATTTGTTTGTACTGCTCGTTAACGACCTTCCATCTGCGGTGCCTGAATACGAGTTCATCCTATTTGCGGACGACACTAGCGTAGTGGTAAGTGGGCTATCTTTCGAAGACCTCCAACACAACATAAACCAGGCAGTGAGGGGCCTCGTAGACTGGTTCCGTTCCAACGGCATGGTCCTAAACCTGGACAAAACACACGTCGTGCACTTCTATCTCCATGGTGTACCGCGCAACAAACTCTCGGTCCAGTGTGATGGTATTGATGTTCCGCTTGTGGAGAATGTACGGTTCCTTGGGCTAGCTGTAGACGCAGGACTGAAGTGGGAGCAGCAAATCGACCAGCTATGTGATAGACTAGGACGAGCGTGCTTTGCTCTGTCGCGGCTCGTCCCCACACTCCACCCTGAAAACGTCCGCAAAGCCTACTTCGGATATTTTCACTCTTTGGCCACCTACGGGATTGAGCTGTGGGGACAAGCCGCCGACAG
>WYDE02160419.1:0-11068 GCA_009867175.2 Adela reaumurella | reverse complement strand
CGCTTGACTGTAGACGCTGGTCGTGGTTCGGATTCCACGTTAAACTGTAGGTCCCTTCCCTCTCCTTACATGGTGGTGGTAGGATTAAACCATCCCGGGTTGGTGAACCGCACTGAATGAAGGTCGGTCGAAGCGGCTATGAAACATAGTTCGAGTTTTCCGTCCAGTGCAGTGTAGCTGGCTGGAATTGAGGGAAGCGCTGATATGGCACCTACCTACATAATTCACCAAGGCTGACATCACTGGTACCAGAAAAACTGGTGCATTAGGTGATGTAGTCTTCTGTGTCAGTTTTAATACAAAAAAAAAAAACCTACGATCTTTGGGTGAAGTGTGGTGAACGGGTTTATATATTAGATGCACAGATATAAAACATATATATTATCTGAAGCCAAACTTTAGCCATTAATGTGTTTGAGAAATTAAAAATACACATTCTAGCTAAATATAAATCCACTTGGATCCCATGCTGCAGCTTGACCGGCGTCGGTTGATAGCTCGGGTCGGTGCCATCAATCTTATTCAGCAAGGTTTTACCTTTGTAAAGATGAGTCATAGCATAGAACAATAGTTGTTCAGTATATAAATTACACTTGATTAAGCGTTCACACAAATGCCGCTGCATCTGTATAGTTGAAATTATATTGTCTGTTTGTTTGTCCCATCCCAACTACTCCTAAATGGTTCGGCCCGATCAGGCGGAAATGTCGATATGTCGATAGCAACTTTCTCACCAATTTTCAACTTCCTAGAAGAACTGGCAAGAAACTTTTTTTATTGCTGCGGAACTGGGTAGCTGTGGTGGAGGTAGGGGGCCTTAGCTCAGTCGCAGCCAGTTACACCCCCCAAGGAGGTGCCAGTCCGGCTTGAAGGCGGACTTTTCTTTCTGGGGAAAGGTTATTCATCTGCATATGGAAGATCCGTTGTTTGTAGAATAGGCAAGAATTTTCCACCGGAAGCCCGTTCCACACTTTGGCAGTGTGAGACAAGAACAATTTAGAAATTGTGCAGTACTACGAACTCTTCTGTCGACTACAAAGGGGTGTGTGGCGAAGGCGAACAGGAGAGGGGATGAAGGAAGCAAGTTCGTCAGAACAGAGGCCGTAGTAGTACCGATAAAACCCCTCTTGATCCTAGAACACTTTTTTCGACACTTCGATCCTATGTTCACAGGATCGTAAATTATAGGATCTAGAAGTATTTTCTGTCTACTTGCTGATCGCATGCTGCAGCTTGACCGTCGGTTGATAGCTTGGGTCAGTGCCAACGCACTGAATGTACGATGGTTGAAACGGCTATGTAAATAGTACGTGTCTGTCTAGTTCAGTGTAGTCGAGGTGCAAGATGTCCGTACAATCGCCATACAATTTGCTAAAGGTACCAGGCTCTCAGAATTCTATGAGAGATTTTAATTTTATAAAGCAATTTATGGCATTTGATGAAGCAAAGTATGTATGGCATGAGCGTGCCAAACGGCGCTCGATTGTCTCTGCCTACCTTTCCGGGAAGGAGACGTGATGGTATGATAGATTGATTGATTTATATTGATGCATAAGGATAACATATTGTGTTACAAGTTATCCATACAGTGTATGAGAGATTACTCGTAATTTATGTTTATTTTTAATTATATCACGCCTCTTCCCTAGAGGGGTAGGCAGAGACAATGCAGCGCCATATGAGACGTTTCTGCCTTACATCCCTTGTTTCATCCACCGTCATACGTCCCTTTATACATGCACGCCGGTTACGGGTGCTGCGAACTTGTCTCTTCCGTAAAAGGTTACCAATTGGCCATGGTTTGTGTGCCTAGCGGCCCTGTTCGACCCTTCCTTCCACATTTGCTTCATATATCTATTTGTTTGGTCATTCTCTCACCATTCATTCTCTCTACGTGTCCAAAGCAGTCCAACCCCATACCGACTAGACAAAGCATACCTTTCTCTATCCTTGTCGCTATGTGTTCTTTCAATTCACATTCTTATCTTACAAATTTATTCTTCACTCTATCTTTCAAAGATACACCGCATACTACTCTGTCAAGAAAGTACCGGTAAAAGGTCAATAATACACAAAAAGCTATTTATTCTTCCAAATTTATTTTATCGCCTTCTAAGAAGGCCCTACCGAAATGGTACACTTAAATCAAAGAATAATCCAATTAACAAAACCATTATTCAAATGCATTTTCCGGAATTGACTTCAGTTCTCTCCGCTAATTATATTTTATGTCTTATATCGACTGAAAACGGGTGCCTCGAAGTGGTAATTTGAGTTTTGGAAAGAGAAAAAAGTTTTCCGGATCCATATGCGATGGCACGTTGTCGTGGTGCAAAATCCAAGAATTTTCTTTCCACAAATCTGGCCTTATTCCACGAATTTGCTCTCTCAAACGCCGCATAATGCTCATATAATATTATTTATTACCGTTTGACCTTCTGGCAAGAATTTCTAGTGCACAACACCGCAATAGTCATAGAAAACCGTTATATAGTCATAGTTTGACTTTTGATTGACTTTGGCGTGGTTTTTTCGGTTTCGGTTCAGTTGAAAGGCGCCATTCCAAAGCTTGTTGACTGGCTTGCATGTCAAACTCGTAAACCCATCACCAGTAACAACGCGTTTTACGAATGTAGAGTCGGCATTAACTCATTCTAGCATGTCTTCAGCTACTTTTACGCGATTGGGTTTTTCAAGAAAATTCATATCTTTCGGAACTAGTCGAGCGGCAACGTGTTTAATGCCAAAGCGATCGTTTAAAATGGTACGAATCGATTCGTGAGACACAGAAAATTCAGCAGCTATCTCTCTCAAATTTGAATGAGGATTTTCAGTCACCATTTCCTTCACTTTAGCGATATTAATTTCAGCGAGGCAAATGTTCCACCACATCAAATTTAGAATTTGAATTAAATAATCAATTCCCGATACTTTTTTGACTGAATGTATTTTTAATTAAACAACTTCAAACGTTTCTATTCGGGGAGTATGCAGGTGGGTAATTTGTACACAGTTTTTTTCGGCAACCACTGGACCGATTTGAGTTATAACTTTCACTAAACTATTTGTTATGTCATTATAGTAAAGTTTTAGGTACATTTTGTATGAAAATGATAATGAAATGAATAATGAAATAATGAATAAAAAAAAATTCAAAATCCTTTGATCCCATGGGATCCAAATAGTGTAAAAAATATTTTTCAATAAAATGGAATTGAAGATGCAAAAAAATTCTTCTTGAATTCCACAGGATTGAAATGCTGTGATGGGTGCTTATGAGGTTGAAGGTTCTTTGTGATTTGCCAATGATACGAATGGCACGTCGCTGAATAGAATCCAAGGCTGAAAGAAGGTTCTTGTTCTTTTTCTTGCGGGCTGTCTCCACACTCGGGCGATCCGTCGCCCGTTGCGTGTGCAGCTCTACTGAACCTCGTGTCAACCAGACGAGCTGTTCCACGAAGTGCAGGAGTCTTTTCGGGTTTCTCCACACCTCGTGGGCCATCCCCAAGTTGCCAAGGAACAACTGCCTCTGTGCTTTAACCTCCGAACACGTAAATATTACGTGGCTTGCTGTCTCCTACCCCATGCATGCTCCGCACAAGGGGTTGTCGGTAACACCTAGAGTGAAAAGATGTTTCTTTAGTGCACAGTGCCCGGTTAAAAATCCTACCACGATGCGCAATTCACACCTTTGAATCTTAGGCTGAAAGAAGATATTCAGGAGAAGATCCTAGAGATGACAGCAATATTCCATCACTCATCACGCCTACTTCGGTATATAGATCCCTAATTTTATGGACGTTAGTTTCACATTGGATTCTATGAATGATCAGAATCCAAGATCCCTACGATCCCCATACCCAGACGCGCAGACTATCATCGTTGGGGACTTGGCTTCCCTGGAAAGTAGCTTGGAGAGGAAACGAGTCAGCCCTAGTAGAGAAGGTGCAAGATTGTGTGTTTGGCCAAGTTAATTTGACCAAGTTCCCTTCCCCCAAGAGAATACTTTTTCGAGAGTTAGGTCAACCTAAGTAACAGTTTCGCTTCTCACATTTGCTGCTGAAGCCTCTCTTCGGAAAATTCGCTGGAAATTTTTGTAAATTACACTTATTTGAGGTTAGGTGTAGGTTCATTCTAATGTGAAATAGGTCGTCACACACCAAATTTTAACTTCCTATAAGAAGACCTGGCAAGAAACTTCCCTGGAAAATTTTCACTGTCCACTTATTCTAAGAGTACATTACGTATTTATGTCGGTTCATTCTATATGTCAATTGTTCGCCACACACCAAATTTCAAGTCCTAAAAGAAGAACTGGCAAAAAACTTTGTACAATGATACATGTCCCATGGTTATATCACTGGCTAACTCATTGTGTAAAGCGATTTGCAATTTTAACTTGAGTGTACCTTAAAAATATTTTGGTGAATTTTTTTTTCCAAATTATGAAAATGTACCTAAATAAGCCCAACATGCCAATCCCATTTTTGAATGTGTGTTTGAAATACTAAATACTGTTGGGGAGTAGCCTAGAGTTGGTGAGCGCACGTCTCTTACTCAAGAGGTCGTGAGTTTGATACATATACTTATGCTCACAATTTTTCCAGATTTTAAAATCTCGGGTAAAATTTGTGTGCAAAATTACAATAACCTAGGTGAAGGAAAACATCATGAGGAAAACCTATACACTATCAATGCTAATGCGTTGTAGTGTATAAAGGTTGACTGGAAAATATCGCCTCCTGCAATAACTCCACCTTCTGCTAAGGAGAAAAGTCTATATTTATTTAAATAGGTTAAGTACTTTAAAATAACAGTGTTGGAATTTTCTAAACAAAACTAATATCTGTAAATGTATTTCCAGGACAGATGACCTCGTAGATGGCTTGCCGCTGTTAACCTTCTACACAAAAGACTCATGTTCTCTCTGCGACATTGTTATGGAACAACTAGACGAGTTCAAAGATCGGATACACATACAAAAAGTTGACATCGCACAAAAGGAAAATGTCAGATGGCTGCGGTTGTATAGATACGAGATTCCCGTGCTCTTTCTAGACGGATATTACTTATGCAAGCATCGACTCGATAAATCTTTGCTCGAAAAGAGACTGTCACAGATGGGGAAGTAGGATATTTTTGTGGTTTATTACTAAGTGTAAATTTATCTTATTGTTGTGTGGACTAGTTTTCCAAGCTTATGACAGCTTATTGATACTTTTGCGTAAACTTTTAAAACGTGCTATTTATCGGGGTGGCGTACCATAATAGGCATATACCTAGCCTGTGCATCTCCAGACAGCTATCATAATGCGATTTAGAATTATCAATAAGTATTATTAATAATTCATTTGAACAGTTGAGTTATAGTAAAAAAACGTATAATGTATAATAGTGCTCTATTATTCTACCACGCATGCTATACTGGAAATTACGTTATTTACTCACAAAGCAAAACATTATACTTAACTTTCCTGATTTTTATATAAAATTTCAACTTAAGGTCTATAAGTTTACTAGCCATATACGTACCCCCTTTTCAGTAATTCTGAAAACTCTTTATTATTCTAAATTTTTAGGACAATTGATCATAATTGTGACATTTTTTTTCATAGGTTCAGATTGAAAGTGTGCACTAACAAATCCATCCAGTGTGTAAATAAAATAACCAGTGTGGTATATCAAAGGAGCCGAAGTTGCATGTTTTCGCACTTTTCGCGCTCGCAATCAATAATCCCTCTTAACTCCTTTCAGTGAGAGCCCGGTTTAAACTTGCAAGAACCTTTTTTTTCCAAAAATATTATATTCTTTTAACTGTAAATATTTTTTTTACCTAAAGTTAGTTCTAAAAACCTGTCATACAAACATAAGTAAAGTAATGAGAAAACTTGATGACATCGATAGGTATGTAAGCATTTTGTTATAAATATAAATAAGTCTGTGAAAAAGACGAGAAAATAAAATGAATAAAACCACATTTGAATTAAAAAAACTGTACATTTTTATTATTCCAATTAGAATATTTTACACGGTAAGATGGTAATTAGCAAAATAATTTCAATACATACCATGTATTTACAAACTTGTCTATCTAAATTGGAGTCCAAGTACATGGAAAGGGTTCGAAAGTGGCTTCAGTCCGGGAACTAGCCCTGAAGTTCACGTAGCTACTCTTCTGGACCCTCATAACCTGACAGTCAGTTATCATACTCTTAACTCAACGACAGAAACATCTTAAAGTGACATTTCAAATAAAAACAATTAGAACGCTCAAGTTCCAAATGAGCGCATCAATTTACACGTAACTTTTCATTACCTGTAGCCAAAAATGTACTACATATTGGATAATTGAATTTTCAATTCAATATTTAAAATATGAAGAATGTCTAATAAGTAAAATGAGATACATCCCAAATACAATAAAATATGCGGAACATATCACATGTTCTGAGTTAAACATATTCAGAGGTAAAGATAATATCTGTACCTCTTAATATGTTTAACATGCATATTAAGAGGTATAGATATTATCTTTACCTCTGAATATGCATGTTAAACATATTCCGAGGTAAAGATATAATGTTTACTTCTGAGTGTGTTTTTCCTAACGCAACAATTTTGAGCAATGACACTGGATGTACAAAGAAATGTAAAATTGTTTTTCCGACAGGTTTAAAGTGATCTAATTTAAAATCAACATATTAAAATTTGTAACTATAAATTACCTAGTTATAAATCTGTATTTTTGAGAATGATTTTTTCATAAATTATAATACTGCGTAGAAATGTAATCAGCCTTCCGTAATATGTGGTCATAAACACATACCTCATTTCTACTGTCGAATACCCTTAAAATCAGAGATCAAAATGAAAGAAATGTTCTCACGGCTACGTTTTCATTATGACGGACATGACTAGAAGTGATTTTAAGGCAGCATAATTTCATTTCAAAGTTAAGATAGCACTTAATTTATTTTATTTCATAAAGCGTGCATCTTTTACAGTTTTACCTCTGACCCGTTTCATAAGTCGCACGATTCCTAAAGACTGGAAATATAAAAACTGCTGTTAAAGAGTAGTACATTAAAATAGAAATTTAGAGATTAGATTTACCTTGCTGAGTTATTCACAACCTCCGTCTTAAGCTAACAAATACAATGACTCCGTACTTACTATAGGACAAAAGGAAGTGAGACATGGAGATTAGTTCTGCACAGTGTAATATCGAATACTGTAAGCTTTAGTAAACATAAAATACTGATTTAGATAGATTCCTGAATGGCCAACAATAGTGTTAAGGGGACATAAGACCATGTACCAATTTTCCAATTTTCGCTCCGACTAGTAGTTCGAGTGCATATTTTTCTATTGGCGCTTTTTAACCCGCTGGCTCAGAACGACCGCAGCTGCGGTCGGCGGCGCGCACTAGTGTGACTCGTCTCGACCAGGAGGATGGCGTACGGCGAGGAGCACGGTACAATTTTCGCGTTTCATTTGAATTTGACACTATTTTCATAGGGGATACAGGTATTTAATGAAAGAAGAATTAATCACCAACACAATACAGCCATACTGAACGCACCTCGCATAATCAATCTTCTATCTATGACCAGTTGAAAATACGTAATGTCCAGTGAGAAATCACAAAGCCATTTTCTAATTCTTTACTATGGAAATGTATAACACCTAAAGTCTCATTTAAAAGGTTTTCGAATGATTTTTCCCCGAAATATTGCAAACTGTACATAGCAAAGATGAGGCAGCTGTAGAAAGTAGTTTAGTTTGCGCGATTAGGTAAGATGACCGAGATATTACAGAATATATATATTTATCAGCGTCGTAGGCTCAGTGGTTGCGGTATTCTGTATTCGTTTACCGAAGTTAAGCACTGCCGAGCGCGGTCAGGACTTGGATGGGTGACCGCTTAACCGTTGACGCTGGTCGTGGTTCGGGTTCCATGTTAAACTGTAAGGTCCCTTCCCTCTCCTTACGTGGCGGTAGAGTTAAACCCGCCGGGTTGGTACCACCGCACTGAATGAAGGTTGGTCGAAGCGGCTATGAAACATACTTCGTGTTTTCCGTCCAGTGCAGTGTAGCCGGCTGGAATTGAGGGAAGCGCTGATGTGGCACCTACTTACATAATTCACCAAGGTGTATAGGCTGACATCACTGGTAGCAGAAAAGTGGTGCATTAGGTGATGTAGCCTTCCGTGTCAGTTTCAATAAAAAAAAATCAGATACAGATCACCCCACACGTCAGTTCCAATTCAGCTAACACAAAGCATAACACCGTGTTTAGAATAATGCATACAACACGTATATGTGTCCGTCCGTCCGTTTTTCCAGAGCACTTCCCGTGGTTCGATCTCACCCATATTTTGCATGCCAGCGCCCTTGGTGACTCTAAGAACCGACAGCTGGCAGCAAAGCCAATCCATTTGGACATTTGCCCACCTGGTGGGTGTTCTTCGCGATATGAAAAAAAAATATATCTCCCAAACTACTGAACTAATTTACAAGTTTATTATATTGTTGGATAGGTATTTAATTACTCCATAAGTTTCCATAAATGAAAGGGTGGCGGAGTAGCCTAGTTGGTGATCGCACGCCTCTTACCCGAGAAGTCGTGGGTTCGATATCTGGTATGCGCACAATTCTTCCGGATTTTAAAATCTCGGTTAAAATTTGTGTGCAAAATTACAATGCACCCCGGTGAATGAAAACACTGCGAGGAAACCTATACACTAACAACACTAATTTGTTGTAGTGTGTAAAAGTGACTGGAAGAGATGGCCTCCGGCAATAAGTTCGCCTTCTGCTAAGCAGAGTAGTGTACATTTATTTATTTATTTTTTCTCATACTATCTTCAATACATGGATTTGGAAATTACAGCCCAAGGAAAAATGTGTTTTATGGCAAAGACCTAATATTTGCGGGACGGGTCAAAATTGACGATTCATGTCGCTACTTTTCCACTGAAATTGAACAGGATTTATACCACGATTTGTGTACCTAGATTATAAGTTAGATGTACATAGGTACTCCAGTCTGAGTGGCAAATTAGCTGAGCGGACAAGAGCACGCCTCTCAAGCGGGAGGTGTGGGTTCGAATCCCACTGGGATTTATTACTTTAGAATTTGTGCTGAAATGGCTGCTGACACTCCGGTGAAGGAAGACATCGTGAGGAAACCCACTTCCAAGCCGGTTGGTCACCGTTGAAGTGTATGACTAAATCCTCTCCTATCATGTAAATGAGAGAGGCCTGTACCCAGCAGTGGGGCGAATAAAATGGCTGCAAAAGAAAGAAAGAAAGGAGATATTGTTAGTAATGTTTTAAGATGTATCCTTAAAATTAATTTTTTTCAAGGGTTTATCTAAAAGAAATAATATAGGCATAGAGTCTCGAAAAGGTCTGAGCAAGTTGTAACCAAAACTGACATTTGGTTAAAATCTTGAATGTCAGCGAAATAAAAATGGCTGCTATCGATATGTAGCCTGTACATGTACATCTGTAATAAGTATTTCCCCATTGGCTATATCTCCCTGAATGAATTTCGATTGATTTTCTCTATTTCCTTGAGACCGATATTGTATGAGGAGGTTCCATAAATTATTTGTTGAATAAAATTATTCTACAATGTAGGTACAATGAAACGCGAGATGTAACGCCATTTCATGTATAACTTCAACGCAAGGCAGCGCCGCGCCGCCTATGCAAACATAGTGTGGATATATGTATTTAGTTCCGTGGTAAATCTGTTTGTGTCAGTAATTTAGCCATATACTCTTTTCACACTCTCACTGCGACAAAAGACAGATACATAAGAGATGCCTACACCTGCCTACACTTGGCTGATTCACGTGGGAACACACGCTAAAATTGGCAATTTTTTTTGCGATCGAATGTGAAAGTGGTTTGATATATAGTCTTCTAATTCGAAGCCGGTTTGAACAGCAGTGTTTTGATTGCCTACAATTATTTTAACTGCCTTTTCGATAAATGTCTTATGCCAATAGGTTAAATGAAACATATTCATTAGTATCCAGCATTTCTGTTGTGACAAACGAGAGGTAATTTAATTTTTACGTGTTTCAAATTTGAAAAAAATATTTCTAGTATTATTACTGGCCTTATCGCGCTATATTCCGAATAATTTGGCTAAACAAAATAATAATCGCAGTGTTTGTTTTTATTTATATCACCACCATAATATACGTCAGACGAGTGTCAGATTAGCCGAGCGGGCAAGAGCACGCCTTTCAAGCTGGTGGTGCGGGTTCGATACCCACTGGGAGCACAATAGACAATCCGATAAAGTCGCGGCGAGAAGAGACGGAAGTTTTCAAAATGTTGTTCAGCGACCGCGGTAATTTAAAAAGTACAATATTTACAACTTTATAATTTGTGCTAAAATGGTTGCTGACAATCCGGTGAAGAGGAAAGCATCGCGAGGAAACCCACTTCCAAGCTTATAAAGCTAATAAGCTTATAAATAAGAGAGGCGGGTACCCAGCAAAGGGGCGAATGATATGGCTGCAAAAGAAATATATGTCACCAACATCAGCATCGACTACTATTTTCAGCACAGTATTGGGAAGAGATGTAAAGTCAACCAGCAGGACAGGCACAACGCAGTAACCTGCTGTAGAACCTGTGATAATTATTTTATTTACAATATCTATACTTATATGAGCAGCTAAAGTATGTCCAGTAGGGCACGTTTGGCTGTCCAAAGCGGAGTGCTGGCCCCTACACCGATGTACGAAAGGGAACGTTGCATGGGTATGGCAGACGAAGCACGAAAGCAGGATAAATTCTGTGGAAATGTGAGCGTTGAGGAGTTTGTGTGGAGTCACAATGAAAGACAGATTGAGAGATTGTTTAGTGCGAGAGCGTTGTGGTCTGAAAGAAGATCAGCGTCGTTGGCTCAGTGGTTGCGATATTCAGTACCTATTCGATTACCGAAGTTAAGCAATGCCGAGCGCAGTTAGGACTTGGATGGGTGACCGCTTGACCGTTGACGCTGGTCGTGGTTCGGATTCCACGTTAAACTGTAGGTCCCTTC
>WYDE02160308.1:0-11069 GCA_009867175.2 Adela reaumurella | reverse complement strand
GCTAAATCCCGTCAATCGGGGTAAGCAGAGCAGTAGGTATTGTGCTGCAAGAACTCTGGCAAATTACAGCAAAACACCGACCACCACGTTTCGCAAAGTATTCGGAAAAGATGACAAGCACACATGTAAGGAACGAAGGCCCACCTGCTGCATGACTCGGTGGAAGTACCGTGCCAAGGTGAGAGGTGGCGAGCCTGTTGCCCTTTAGCACTGCATCTTGTCCTTATCCCTTAGTCGCCTCTTACGACATGCATGAGAAGAGATGCAGTGGAAGCATTGTTTTAAGTACCGGCTACACGCGATTAGATAATATTTTATGAAATAAAAAAGAACAATATGCAAATGTGTATTAGGTACTAATTTTAACATTATCATAGTTTTAACGTGCCGTCACGGTTAAGCGCAGCCATGATTGCTTAATTAGTAAGAAATCGCGATTTTAAGCATAACACAATTTTAAATAAGAGCAAAAAATAACAGTAAACAACTTTAAGAATACTCATTTAAAATTTTACGAACTAACAGTGCATGTGACTTCCATAAGTCGACGTTTCGCCTGCTAAGTCACAGCCTTCATCAGGTAACACCGGGAATTCCTGGCGCCGACGTCTGGTGCCTGTAGTACCAAACGTCATACTCCAAATTTATGATTTGGAGTATGGAGTACTTAAACTTATCGCATTTAAATGAAAAACAGTAAAAAACTCTTTATGTTGTCCTACTTCCTTCCACTTATTCGAAAAAAGAAAATGTAGCATTGACTTTTGCTTTCATTTGGCAATTGTTAGCAATGTTACTGTAAGTAAGTATGTACTAACCTTAATGTAAAAAAAAACTAGTACTCAATTCAAGGATAATAAAATAATAGAATTATTTATTTTATACTATACTTTCAGTAGCTACGTTTCCACGACGGTCATACGTTAATTGACAATCAAAATTGATTGCGAGCGTAGCGCAGTATTTAGCACGCCTCTATCCCACAATCATTGACTTCCGACACTCCCAATCGTCATAGACATACAAGACTCCTTGTGTGACTCATCTCCTTCCATTCAATGCCAACATGGAGTAAAGAAGTCTTGGACGTTTCATTTTTCATTAATTTATTTTTTACACTCATCAGTGGCTGACTGACTCTGTAACGCTTGCGAGTTTTGTTGTCCTTGTTGTCCTTTGGTATAGCGTTACGACTTGCGCTTGGTATGCGAGAGGTTCCGGGTTCAAATACCGCTTCAGCCCAATTTTTTTTTTGATTTTTTTTCTCGTAGCCTGTTCGCACGCGTTCACATCCCGGACTAGCCAAACATTATTTCTCGAAAATTGTACTATTTTTTATATTATTAAAAAATAATAGTAAAATAGTTGGTACCGCCGCACTGAATGAAGGTCGGTCGAAACGGTTATGAAACATAGTTCGTATTTTCCGTCCAGTTCAGTGTATCCGGCTAGAATTGAGGGAAGCGCTGATATGACACCTACCTACATAAGTCACCAAGGTGTTTAGGCTGACATCACTGGTACCAGAAAACTGGTTCATTAGGTGATGTAGCCATCCGTGTCAGTTAAAATAAAAAATAAATAAAAAAAACACAGACAGATACACACGTCAAACTTATACTATAATATAATACTATATAATATAATATACTTAAACTATAAAGATAAAATAATTTAAAGAAATACCTACTTGCCTGTACAGCCTGGGGTTTTTAAGCACAAAATGAAGGTGCACCTGACCTGCCCGCATGATTTTCACAGCCTCGTTATCATATGTGTCTCGTTTCATGAAAAAAGAAGCATTACATTGAAGTTCTGCTAGATGTCTTTATTCCATGTCATTCTGTCGTGTCAATTGGACATGGGAGAAGTATCGACCTCAATAAATACGCATTTTATGAAGCGTTACAGATCACGCGCTTGATTATAACCGAGTATTACATCACTAACATACACTTTGATGAGTGAACCGCTCAAATTTTATTAAATTGTGATGTTGTAGCTGAGTGGCAGTGGTTCTTCGAAGCAGACCCCGGTTCGAGCCACGAGGCCTGCATCGCTATACTTAATACGTCCTTAATATTCGCAAACTCACAATTTTTTTGCGATTAAGACAACCTCACTCTTCAAAACCTATAAGGTACTTCTCGTTGACCTAGAATCATGAAATTTAGCAAGAAGTAAGATCTCACAGAACAAGTAGCTAAGGAAAAAATCCTAAAATCATTAATTTGTAGTTATATCAGATAAAATCATGTGTATTTACTTGTTTGCCAGTCGGTGTCAGTATAGAAAACAGGCAAAAAGGTAGACACTCTTGCTTCCCTGGATGGATGAACAATCTACATGGGTATATAATTAAGAGGGGGTTATATGTCAGCAAAAATATTGAAAAAAAATCCTAAAATTAGAAAAAGAACAATATAAACATAAAAAAATACATATGTTATAGCCGAGGATATGGCCGAGTGGAGTGCACTGTTGTTTCTGACACACGATTTTAGAAACTTTTTTCGATAGAATTACATAATTCACAAACATAGCTCTAAAAACCAATGAAATCTTGAATATCACAGTAATTAGGGGACCTAAAAATATGATTCTTTTTTTGAAATACGTGTAAACTTACTCCCCATAAAATAGCAGTTCAACTTTAGCCCTGAATTCTTTAGTCTTTTAATAAAGCCGTATAGACGGTTTTATGCGCTACGAAACAATACCAGGGACGCATGAAGAGGGCCCTCCTCATGCGTCCCCGGTGTTCTTTCGTGGCGCGCAAAATGGTTTTTTGTATTTTATTCAAAAACTAAATACTTCGGGGTTAAAGTTGTACTGCTATTTTATGAGGAGAAAGCTTACACATATTTAAAAAAAAGTGCTGTAAAATATACATTTTTTCATGTTTAAGTTACTCTTTTTTCTAATTTTAGGAATTTTTCTGATGATGCATGCTGGCCTATAACCCCCTCTTAATCGAGCCGGCTACACTCCAGCTGGTCGGAAAATATGAAATATTTTCCTGGGGGTCTACCGTGCTATTATCACATGAGCGAATGAAGAGACATCGCCACGATTTTAACTAATCAGACTGGCCGTGTTGAGTGATCTCGAGTGCGTTAACGCATACGATTGGCTGAAATCTCTTCACGCACTCGATTGATATTACGCCGGTAGTGGGGCTGGCCTCGATCGACCTTAATTCAGTGTGGTGTTACCAATCTGGGTGTGCTAAAATCTGAGACCTAGTGAGGAAAGGAAGGGAGGGACCTATAGTTTTACGCGTAATCCGAACCAGGGCCAGCCCTGAGGCCTTAAGTTCCATCCAACCGTCAAAGGTAACTTAACGAGGCGTCGCACCAACGACCTATAAAGTTTAACATACTCGTATATCCCGTAAATACATATTAGGTCTTTATATTTTTCCGTGGGCTGCATTTTCCACGCAAATCAGGTACCGAATTCTATAAGAATGGAGTAATTTAATAATTATTCGACAATAACATTAACTTGAAAATTGGTTCAGTAGTTAGGGAGATATATACATTTTATCATATAGCGAAGAACACCCATCAGGTGCTTTCGATCGCATTTGCTGCCACCTGTCGGTACTCAGGGTCTCCCAGGGAGGCTGAAAGTAAAATTTGAATGTGATCGGACTTCGGGAAGTGCTCGGTAAAACGGGCGGACTGACATGCGAACCATACGAACCGGGTCCTACGTTTCTACGGATTGGCCAAAACTAAACTCTGCTAAATTCGATAATTTATATTAATCACAAAGGTCGTTTTCATCATCATCAGCGTTTAAGTATCTTTGAAATTATTATAAAAATTTGGCTGCGACCGGAGTTAGATAAAATCATACAGCGTGGCGCCAATGTGAATGGCTCACTTGAACAGTTGGGTAAATCGCAAAAATGATCCGTATTGCTAGCGCCAACTATACTCGGTGCACTAATTGGAAATGCGATACCGGCCAGCGATCTATATTAGGACCCTGATTGCGGACACCGGTAGAACTCATTTCAGGACACTCTACTCGCGAGACTGAGCTAATAAGACACGAAAGGTGTAATATGGTTTAGTAAAATGTGAAATCACTATATTCCGTACACTGTGTGTAATTCTGTGTAGCATAAAATATGTTTGGCTCAATTAATGATGAGTTCACTTTATCTAAAATCTCACCCACATAATTAAGTAATAAAGACCGAGATCCTTAAAGCTGGAGGACGGCCTATCCTCAAAAGGAAGAACTGCAGAGATTACTCAATGCAGTTCTGGAAAATTGTGTCGTACCAGATGCGTGGCGCAACAGTGCCGTTGTTCTGTTCCACAAGAAGAGAGATAGGGTGAAGATCTTATTCTCTCTTCTAAGTCGTGTGTACAAAGTCTTTTCGAGAGTCATCAGGAGTCGACTCACCCAGAGGTTGGACCAGTACTAATCACGGGAACAAGCTGGGTTCAGAAAAGGATTCGGAAATTTGAATCAAATACTGACCCATCCTGGTGACCCAAAAGTGTGATAGGTAAGTAAAACAAGCCGGAATTCCTGGCATTTGACTCAGTTAAAATATGGGCTGTCAAAACTCCCTCCTAAGATGCAGAGTCGACCACCGATACGAAGAGGAACTGCAAAACTTTTATCGATCAGTCACGATGACTGTGAGGCTTAATGATAACACCCGTGCCACCCCACTCGGAAAAGCAGTGTGTAGATGTGATCTCACCCGAGCTCTTTAAAATTGCACTAGATGACGTGTTCAAGACGCTTGGGGGAAAATGAGTATCAATATCAATGGAGAGTTTCTCAGGCATCTTTGTTTCGCCAATGACATTTTCCATCTCGCTCATTCCCAAAATCAACTTCAGAAGATGCTCAGCGACCTCTATGAGGCATCTCTGAGGCGGACCCTCAGCGAAAGATGAACCGACCCTCTGAACATCTTCATAGGGTCGGTTCACCTTGAACCGAGATAAAACCAAAGTCTTGTCTACGGAGGTTAGACGTGGGGGACAAATAATCACTGATGACGAAACAATCGAACAAGTGGAGGAGTACGTGTACCTCGGCCAAATACTTCGGTTAGATCGACAACGCCCACACAAGGAGATAGAAAGAGGCATTTAACTGGGTTTGGTTGCCTTCGGAAAACTGAAATTTGTCCTAAAGTCTACACTGCCGCAAAATCTTAAGACCAATATGTAGTTACGACCAGTGCGTACTCACGGCTCTAACGGCCGGCATTGCCCAAAAGCTCCGTGATGTTCAGCGAGACATGGAGCGAGCCATGCTGCGAATATTGCTACGAGACAAGATGTGAAACGAAGAAATTCGCCGACGTACCAAAGTAGTGCATATTGTTCCTACACCGGATGGCTAAGCTAAAATCACAGATTATAATACTCAAATGTCTGGCTGGACACGTGAGCCACAGAGACGACGGCCGTTAGAGCTCACGCATACTACACTGGCGTCCTTGGACAGGAAAATGAAGTGCGGGAAGACCATCCGTCAGGTGGGACAACGACACCCTGTGTGTCGCGGGCAAACGATGGGCATTCTTGTGCTGGGAAGTTTGGAAAAAATTTAGTGAGACTTATTTCAAGCTGTGGAAGGAAAATTTGAAATAAGTAATAAATATTTCTGATGATTTACATACATAGTAATACACTAACGAAAGGAATTTATGGAGCGAATGGGAGTGAGTGGAGGAGTTGGGGAGGTTTAGGTCGACCTAGATGCAATTACCTAGACCAGATCGGGCATGTGCTCAAAAAGGGTCAAGTGCGTAGTAACCGTAACTGACGAGCATGTATGATGGCAAGAAGCGGCAGAGGTGTGACTGGATCGTGGCACATGGAGATTCGTTGTCTCTGCCCACCCTGCTGGGAAACAGGCGTGAAGCTATGTATGTAACCTCGCTGTGAACTTTGTCATCCCGACGTCATCCCTGTCGGAGATCAGGGCTGCTATACCGGCGTATAATCACTCGAGTGAGTGAAGAGGTCTCAGCCAAAGTAAGCGCACTCGACACGGCCAGTATGATTGGTTGAATTCGTGGCGTTGTCTCTTCACTCGCTCATATGATGGTAGCATGGTAGAGGCGCATCTGTGCTGTGACGGTCCTGTGTCGATACCTGTGTCAGTCAGTGGCATTTCACACTCGACATGTCGACTAGCGTTCGACCGATAGCGCTATTATGTCATGTCACCCTTTACATCACTCACACATTGTAAAATAGATTACTTGAAAAATACTTTCTTCTTTAATATAAATACTTTCAAAAATATGATGTAAGATTCCTAAATGATGATGTGTAGGTTTGTATGTACTTCACATACATCACTTACCATCACGCCTCTTCCCCGGATGGGTAGGCAGATACATTCTGAACGCCATGTGACACGTTTCTGACATACCTACATCCTTTGCTTCGTCCACTGTAATTCATCGCTTCATACATGCTCGTCGGTAACGGGTGCTGCAAACTTACTCTTTCCGTAAAAGTTTACCTATTTGGTCATGGTATGTTCGCTTAGAGAGGCCCTGTTCGGCCTTTCCTAGCACATTCTTTTCATGTATTTGTTTTGTCATTCTATCACCATCCATTCTCCCATGTGTCAACACAATCTAAGCATACCTTCTTATATCCTTGTCGCTATGTCTTCTTTCAATCCACATTTCTATGTACATGCATACGAATCTAAATGTTAGGTTTGTAAGTACGTGATCAGAATAATTTTACCATTACGTGATTATATGTCGCAGTTCGCAAATAGGACGAACAAGCAAACTTCTGCCATTAAATATGTAAGGATTCCAGGAGTTAGTACCTACGTAAAGTGGCGAAGGTGCCTATATTTATATACAGATATATTTTAGGGTTATTATATAGATTAAACTAGCTGTGCCCGCGGCTCCACCCGCGTTAAAACCATAAAAAAATATATGTTGTGAATCCTGGCTGTGTTATGTAGCCATGGCTATTCAATTTATATATGGAGAATTGTTTGTCTAACCTGAAATAGAGTGAACTCGGTTTGAGCATAGACGGTAATTTGGTCGAACGGTATTTATTTACATTGGTCGGTGAATGTGTCCTTACAGACCTATAAAATATTTCAAAGGTTTTCCAAATAATAATTTTCGAAAAAGGGGTAGTAGAAATGGGTCGAAACCTTCCGCGATCGTGTTTCCGGTGTCTGGTGTTAGATGGCGGATGTCAGTTGCCAGGTGTCGGGTGTTGGGTCTCGGATCTCGGGTTTCGTCTGTAGGGAGTCCGACGTCCGGTGTCCGGGATCGGGTATCGAGTTTGGGGCCAAGTGTCGAGCGCCGAGCGTCGGGCATTGGGCGTGGTGTGTCAGCAATAGGTCGTCGACGTCGTCGGGATCAGGGATTTGTGTATAGAACTGTCAAAAACTCCCTCCTGAGATGAAGAGTCGGCAACGAAACGACGAGGAACTGTAAAACTTGTATCGATCGGCCACGAAGTCTGTGAGGCTCAATGATAACACCCGTGCTATCCGACTCGGTCGGCGGTTTGGGATGGGGGTCGGATCGGAGTCGGGGGTCGAGTGTCCATTGCCCGGTGTGCAGCGGCAGATGTCGGGTGTCGTGTGTCCGTGTCTGGTGACATGTACAGATGTCGGGAGTCAGATGTCGCAGACAGACTCGGGGGTCGGGGGTCGAGTGTCAAGCGCCGGGCATGGGGCATTGGCGTCGTATATCAGCTGTAGGGCGTCGAGGTCGGTGTACGGTTATCGGGTGTCGAAGGTCGGAGGTAAGGGGTTGGCAGTTTGGGGGTGGGAGTCGTGTCGGAGTCGGGGGTCGGGTGTCCGGTATCCAGTGGCAGATGTCGGTGTCGAGTATCGGGTACAGGAGTACAGTGGTGCGGAATGTCATTGGGGCATTGTCGAGGGGTCGGGGGTCGAGTGTCACTCGCCCCGTGTCGGTCGTCGGTCGTTGGACGTCGTGCATCGGTGGTCAGAAAGTCGCGGATCAGTGGTCAGGGTCGGAGATAAAGATGAGCGATGAGTCCATTTGCACTTCTAATCCGCGTGTGTTACTTCCCTTTTCTTTAAACGTGTTTATGCCGGAAAAGTTATTTATGGATTCACTTTGTGTGACTTCTGAAAGGGGAAATATGGCAATAATACTTCAGTATGGGCAGTAGTCGGAACATAAATTCAGTAACTTATCTATCTTAAGTGAAATCAAACTACTTTCTTAGAATAAAGGTTCACGTACACATACTTAAAAAGTGATTACACGGTTTCCCATTTATTTGCATCTGAAACAAGAAACATCTGTCCAATCCAAAAAAATTGACATAGAAACTTTAAATTTTGAAAGTTACAGGATTTTTCAAAATTTTCCACCTGAAAGGGGAAAAGTGTGACATACCGATTTTTGCTCGAAAATTTTGCTTATTTTCAGCAAGCATTTAAGAGTCTAGCATGGTATATTATTTTCACGTATAGCAGCCAGCATGCAAGTATATAATTACCAAGAGTGAAGCCCCGGAAAAAGCCAGTAAACCAGCATGCAGTGAATAAGTGAAGCAGACTAGCGCTACTTGTGGCACTTTTTGACAGTCAACGATCGACTGATCGTTGACTGTCAAAAAGTCATAAATTACATAGGTACCTAGAAAAACTCTATATTAAACTAAATATAGCTATTATTTAATAAACAATATACAATATCGACACAAAGTGAAATAATTTCCGAACTTCATTGGAAACTTCACTTATTCTGCGAAACTTCACGACCTGTTAGTTGCCAATGAAATTCAAAGTTTACTCACATTTCTATACAAAATCTGGATTAACTAGAAATTTACTCTGATATTCACCGACCGAGAGACGTTCTACCACAGATTACTATAATATCTACGTTTGAAATGAAACCTGGCGGTAGAGGTACTCGTACCTCTCCCACTCCGATGTGTTATCTAGAAGTTTGATCAATTTCCTTTGTTAGACTCGTTTTTCTGCGAATATAAATTGTGAAGTAGCTACGGACGTGGAATGGGTACGCAATTTCGCATGAACTGTTCTTGTTACCGATATGTGAAATCTCATACCCTCGTGCTGGATAGCTAAAACTTCTGAGAATACTTTTGCGTCTTCGAGATGGACTTCGTCTTCGAGATGGACTTCGTCACTATATTGACTCTTCTAATATTCGCCTGCGTATATAGTTACAGTAGAGCCAGGAAGTTATGATGTGTGGCAAATATGAGCAACTTTCAGAATCCATAAGAAGGGATGTAAACTTTCGATCGAGAGTATGAAATTTGCGACACTAGCGCTCTTCGGGCGTGCATTATCTCTTGTTGATCGATCTATACGATTCATGTCATGCATTCGACCATATACTATGCATATTGTATGCATATAATATTTAATATGTATTAAAATATTTAATAATGATAATAAGAAGACGATGTTTACCTGTCACACGTGATGCAAGTGAATTTTTTTAACCTAAAAATCTTTTGAAATCAAATCAAATATTTTATATATAGTGTAAGAAAGAGTTTTACTGGTTTCAACAACATTCCAAAACACTGCGCAAAGCAACATCCTGACTCCTTCATAGCAGTCAGCCGTCGGCTTCGCTACCGTCTTCGCCGGGGTCCAGCGCCTCTGTGGCGCGCTTGAGGCCTGCTGTCATCATTCCGAACATGGGTCTCCGCAGCCGTCGTCGCCGGGGACATTGATCGCACGCGGGCGACGTGTGGCAGGAGAGATGCCGTGCGGGGCGTCGCCCTGCATTCCGATGGATGCGGAGTTCTGCGAGACAGGGGTGGTGGTGGCCCGTGACCCGCATCCGCTGCGCCTCCAAGCGTCAGCCGCTGCCGTCGCCACCATATCTACCACCACCTACCAGTTGAAGCTTGCTCCTGTCGTCTGGGAGAACTCCGCCATCTCGGCCTGCCCCCGTCGGCGGACCTGGAAGCGTACTTCCCATCGTCGGCGGTGCTTATAAAATTTATTTTTAGTTTTAACATTGTATATTTTTAGTCTAGGTTAAGTAATTTATAGTGTTAATATTTAAAAATAAAAAAAATAAAATGTGAATAAAAACATAAAATAATAATTATTATTTATTTTAGTCACAAGGGCCATATTCAAATTAACTTAAAATTAATATTAACATATTAAGAGCCTTGTACTAAAATTTTCGCCACTTATGTTTGACATAGTCCCAGCATTGACCCGGGTACGTCGTTGGAGGAACGGATGCGCGTATAGTAAATAATTATTATACTTTATTATTACTCTAAGTTGTTGTTTTACTTTGAAGATATTTAAAACATTACAGTAAAATAGAGCATGTTACACATATTTCAGATAGCGCCACGAGGCAATTGTCGAAACAAACGTTTATCCGTGGCCAACGATGTGTGACGATTCAACCATTTCAGTAGCGACCAACGACTCAATACAAAACTGGACGGAACATTTCCTTGTAAAAACTAAGCGTCGTGTGTTTTCAGTGTGGTTCACTGTTAAGACTGGGTTATAGGCCAGCATTCATCATGAGAAAAATTCCTAAAATTAGAAAAAGAGAAACTTGAACATGAAAAAAACATAATATGTTACAGCCAAGGATATGACCGAGTACACTATTGTTTCCGAAACACGATTTGAGAAACTTTTCTCGATATAATGAATTCACAAACAAAGCTCTAAAAACCACTTAAATCGTGAATAACTCAGTAATTAGGAGGAATATAAATATGATTGTTTTTTTTTTAATATGTGTAAACTTTCTTCTCAAAAAGTAGCAGTGCAACTTTAGCCCCGTAGTATTTAGTTTTTGAATAAAATACAAAAAAAAACGATTTTGCGCGCCAAGAAAGAACACCGGGGACGCGTGAGGAGGGCCCTCTTCATACGTCCCTGGTATTGTTTCGTGGCACATAAAACCGTCCATACAGCTTTATTAAAAGACTAAAGAATTCGGGGCTAAAGTTGAAATGCTATTTTATGGGGAGTAAGTTTACACGTATTTCAAAAAAATAATCATATTTTTAGTTCGCCTAATTACTGAGTTA